>CM032122.1:22395903-22520903 GCA_018894105.1 Jacaranda mimosifolia | reverse complement strand
AGTCAGACAGTAATACCAAAGCATGGCAGCTTAGCGCATGGTCGTGCCCATACGGAGCGTACGGTGCATAGCGATACCCAGGGAGAAATCCCTAGCGCATCGCCCGATACCCAAGGGGAAATCCCTAACGTATCGTTAATACCAAGGGGGAAATCCCTTGCGTATCCCATGCCCTACAATGCCCAGGGAGAAATCCCTAGCGCAATGCCAATACCCAGGGGGAAATCCGTAGCGTACCGTTGACACCAAGGGGAAAATCCCTTGCATACCAATCAGTTCCTTGGCTATTCAGTAACAGATCAATAACAATTGGCAGATGCCCAAGGGAAAGTCCCTAGTGCACTGCTAATACCAGATAACGATAATGCCGACAAGGCAAATAAAAACAGTACAGAACAGTACAAATATCAGAACAGACAGTATAGTAGAATAGTCGAACAACAGAATAGTCGGATATCAGAACAGTACAGATAACAGAACAGATAACAGAACGAACAGATAACATATCAGAAAAATGTTCTAGGAGCCAGAACAAACAGGAATCAGAATCATAATAGAAATAACCCTCACAGGGGTGTCCGAATCAGATAACAGAATATCAAAGAGATCTTAACAGATCACATATTTCAATAACAGTACAGACAGCTAGAAACAGTAACCCTCACAGGGGTTTATCACAAATACCGAAAAGTGAAATGAAGTGCCAGATTGGCAGACCCTTATCTCCAATGTCCCAAAAAGAAGCTGTCGCCGCCTACTACTCTGCGGGACGCACGTCGCCATCACCTATCCAAAATAATATTCCATAGTCAAAATCCTTATTCAATCTCGATAACCTTCAATAATTACAGTCTTACTATTAACTATTCCAAAATCGAGAGTTATTCTCCACTAATAACATAGCACTAACAGAAGGCATAATCTAGTCCTTATTTATAAAATTAACCTCGTATCATATCCTAAATCAACAATAACAGGCCAATTTTCTCAATAACCCAATTATTGCTATTTAGGTACCGAATTCATAAGATTAGGGTTTTCTCTTACAATTAACTCGATAATTCCCAATATTTCATAAAATAGTACAATCCAGGTTAACTAAACTCATACTGGCACATGCATATACCAAGTCTTGGTCCATAACATTTCAAATTACCCAATTATTAATTTTTGAGTGTCAACTTCATAAAATCATATTTTAATCACTTGATTAACTCGATTAATCCAAACTTATCGTTTAATAATACATAATTCGAGTCTACTATGCCATGTCATAATCCATGCATGGGAATATATATACAAAATCATATCTCAAATCCTCATTCTTGGCACATTACAAAGTCGTATGGAAATAACGATACATTCCATGCATATATACATATATATATATAAACATATATAATCTAATTCCTTTTTACCCACGAATTTGCTTAATCGGACCTCGAAACCATGAACCAAGACCACCATCACGATCCTCACGACAAGCTGAAGTTTCTAATCGGAAGTCGCCGAACTGCCGCCGGAGGGACGCCGTACACAATCGCCGTAAAAGCTCAACAATACTACCAAAATGCTCCTTTCAGCTCAAGTAAGTAAACCCCCAAGTCAATTATGCCAAAACACCACCGAATTGAGCTTCAATTTCAGCCTCAACCACGAAGCACCACAACCTCCACCGCAGCAGTTTTTCCTTAATTTCTCCATCTACGGTGATCCGTTTGAGAATCTAAAAGCACTGTCGCGATCCTTGAGCTGAGCCAGTGAAAACAATACCTCGGTCCGCTACGAAAAGTCACCAGAACGGCGAACCTGCCAAGCTCCACTGTGGCTAGATTTTCAATCTCAATTTTCGGCCATTTCGCTGGTCAAACTGGGAAAAAATGGGTATATTTGTGTTCTACACAACGAAAGGAAGAGAAAGGTATATAATTTAAGGTGTTTTCATCGTCGGAGTAAATTGCCGGTGGGAAGGAGAGAACCGGTGCATGGAGAAGAAAAATGGGGAAGAAGGAGTTGACAAGATATTTAAATCCAATTTTCTGGAAATTACATTTTCACCCCAAAATTTTCCTCTAGCCTTCAGTTAGATCCTCCAAGGTTTTCAAACCTTTCCTTTTGAGCCCAAACTTAGTTAGTGCCCTATTTTGGCCCATTTGACCAAGAAATCATTCCCTGCAAACCCCCAAGACTTTTTAAAATGATCCAATCAAGTTTCTAAAAATTGCAAATTTACCCCAAAACTTTTAAAATTCTTGCAATTAAGTCCTTTTTATTTGTTTTCCGAGCCTCAAAATCCGATCAATCAATATCTTAATTTATAAATCCTTATTTTCCTAAAGTACCAAATTTCAAGGGTGTTACAATTATTATTATTATTATTATTATTATTATTATTATTATTATTATTATTATTATTATTATTATTATTATGGTCTTACAAAAACTTATTGTGGCTCAGCTCTAAATTAATATAATTTAATACCAGTTTCAACTTAGTCAAGACTCTATTAATATGATCAAGACTCTATATTAATACGAATAAGATTATTATTATTGAAATTGAGTTTAAGTTTTATGCAAAAATTTGAAATTGAACAACTAAATATAATTTCAAAATGATAAAAGCAGTAGTTATTTCATTAGGGTAAAAATCAAAGATGTTATATAATGTGCTAAGTGCATTAATGTCTAGTTTCACTAGATCTGTGATTCTTCTAAGGTAATTTGTCAAGCCCCAAAAATCAGACCATGTCGTCTAGTTTCGAGGAGTGAAACTCAATTCCAAAAGAAATGAGTCGACAATCAAAATTATAACCTTAAATAAAACTTTAAACATTCTTCGTAGTCCAAATAAATCCAAACATAAAAAAAACTCAAAATAACCAATCATCTATCTTCATCTAGAATTCCATTAAATGAAAACAAACCAATAAACTAACATAGTAATGATACTAAAACTACTGGAAAAATCCCAAAATAATACTTCAGTTCTGATTCATATCGAAAGCGGGTCCACCTCCTCACTTGGGTTAGGGTCTAGGTTTGCTAGAAGGAAGGAAAAGAAAAATAGAGTATGAGTAAATGACTCAGTGAATGCCAAGTGTGCGTAATGTGAGTTCAAGAATATATTATGATCAAGAGATGTTAAGTGATAAATACTTGAGAAAAATAGTGAGAAACAGTTATAAACACTTAAAGAACAATCAAAAACAATTATAAACGTTTGAGGAGACAGTGAAAAATAGTTATGCATTATACTGTAGTAAAATGGAATATAACGGTAAACATTCTTTAATAAGCCAACAATTAAATGCAATGATCAAACCAGTGTTTGCTATAGCTAGTCAACCTTAATTATGACTGCCACTATAACAATCCCTTTATCACTCCCAGCAAGATGCGACCTTACCAAACAATGCCCAAGCCTAGGTTCTCGGGAAATCCTATGATCCACCTCAGCCACACGAATGGCTTCTATTGTGCGTTAGAGGGATTAGGCCATAAGGGCTTAGGGTTCAACCTGCAAGCCCGTTGCTGCCCGGTGAAGTCCCTCACACACCCAGACCAAGTTGGATCCAACTAACAGTAACAGTATATCCAGTCATCAGTATTGATTATCGTATTTAACTACTAGTCTAAAGGCATAAAAATGAAACCACAAAAGAACATATTTTCTTGTATCATGAAACTATAACAACAAATTTCTTGTCTGCAATAATTAAAATTACAAAACAAGAAAAATTGTACAAATAAAATTAAAATTAAAATCAATTAATCAACTGTGGATTCTATCTCTAATCTAATCCTCGATTCTTCCCTTCCAAATATAATCTTGAATTTGATGAGCTTCGCGAAAAATGCCTTAAACGTCGTGGATCTCCTTTAAATATGATTTGAATAAAATAACATCAATTCGAGGGCTTCGGACCTTAATCTCGAATCAAACGCCAAAAATATACGGATTCTGCGAAAAACGCCTTGAACATCGTGGATCTCCTTGAATAAAAATAACGCCAATTCGAGGGCTTCGCACCTTAATCTCGAATCAAATACCAGAAATATATGGATTCCGTGAAGAACGCCTTGAATGTCGTGGATCTCCTTGAATAAAAATAACGCCATTTTGAGGGCTTCGCACCTTAATCTCGAATCAAATGCCAGAAATATATGGATTCTGCGAAGAATGCCTTGAACGTCGTGGATCTCTTTGAATAAAAATAACGTCAATTCGAGGGCTTCGCACCTTAATCTCAAATCAAACGCCAGAAATATATAAATTCTGCGAAGAATGCCTTAAACGTCGTGGATCTCTTTGAATAAAAATAACGTCAATTCGAGGGCTTCGCACCTTAGCCTCGAATCAAATGCCAAAAATATATGAATTCCTCAAAGAACACTTTGAACGTCGTGGATCTCCTTGAATTTGCTTGAGAGAGTTGCTAGACTCCTTCAAAGTTTCTCTCGTCTACTGGAATATGTGTTGTGTCCTTCAAAGTTTCTCTCCTTCAAAGTATCTCCTTGAATTTGCTTGAGAGAGTTGCTAGACTCCTTCAAAGTTTCTCTCGTCTAATAGAATATGTGTTATGTCAAATGAGCTAAAATCACCCCTTTATATAGGTGTTTGATGGAAGACTTCTGATTGACTTGAACTCCTTCAAAGCTTATCTCTTTGATAAGATATTATCAAATATCAAGAGATGATATAAAATATATTTGATTTGATAATATCAAACATCAAAAGATAATATCAATATCATATATCTTTGATTTGGTTAGTCCACATATACAGACACTCCATCTTTAACACGTGTCAATGCTTGATTTGAATATAAAATAAATACTAAATTATTAATTAAAATTAACTATTTATCTTTTGGAATTAAATTTAATATATCCCAAAATTTAAATAGAAAATTTTAAAGTAATATTTAATATATTATTTTACATGTGTCACTTCTCAATTGGTCTAAAATTTAATATGTTTACAAATGCCCCCACTTCAAGGCTTGACGAAGGGGTGTAAATCAATCCCAAAAGAGACAAAGTTTGAAGTATTTGAGAACTTATATATATATGCATTTAATCAAATGAACACACACACACACGCACATATATATACGCTACCCTTTGTATCATCCCAAACTCCTTTCATAAAACTGCATGCCCACATCAATTTGAATGGTAACAGAATTCTTTCATAATAGGAATTCGAAAGGTATGGGGTGAAGAAACCCGCATCTAGCGAGGCTAAAATTTGCAATCTTTTGTCCACAAAAGGTGTCTACAAGAAGTGTTCAGCTTATCTCACTCTCATGGAACACGTATGACAGCTAAGCAATCAATTCAATCTTGGTTTGAATTTTCATTTTTTTTATGTGGAATCATAGGCCCACAAGCACCCTTTATCGAAAGAAAACTCTTCCAATTTCCATTGAATTGAATTCACATGAGAATGCATGGCCCACGAACATTACCATTTACACTTTATCTAACTATCAAACTCCATTAATTGACTTTGCTACCTTCTGGGAAATGGGAGATGACTTTTTCTACAGTATTCGCTTTCTTGTTTCACGAAGACATTTGGATAAAATCAAATTTGACTAGGTCTCAATTATCCGTTAAAAATTTGACCTAAAGTAACTTATTCCTACTAGAATGAGGCAACCCAAAAAGCATTATAAAAGGCATGGTCAAGGGGCACCTACAAGAACTCGTATCGGCGTAGTTGGTGAAATTGTGCGATTGTCCAGGTATGCTCATCTCTTTAAAAAAAAAATTACATTCTTTCTCTTCTATCTTATGCATATTTTATGTTTGACATAATGCCTCTAAGAAAACACCACCATTCTTCACATCAATCTTCTTTGAATTGCATCTTTTCTTCTTCTTTTCTTTCTCAACAACTTGATTAACTTTTCTCATGTCCTTGCAAATTGCACTATGGTTCACTTTAAAGATATTTCATCCACCGCCGGAGTGCAACACTTGATTATTCTTGATGAAGAGAATAAACATATGGAGAAAGGCACACTTTTGACTACTCATAATCCACTTATTGGTAGATACGCGGCAAAGTGGCCACGATTGACTAATTCCCTTCATACCGAGGATTGGTCCCGGGAGATCAAAACTTCCAACGTGTGGGCTTTAAGGGCAATTCATTATTATCCTCCAAACGAACTAATTCGTCATCAACAATCAATCAAACTAATTTTTCTTCAACATTGGGTTGCAACATTAATAGACCTAAGAGATCAAGACTTCCAAGATGTGGGCTTTAAGGGCAACTCATTATTGTCCTACAAACGAATTAATTTGTCATCAAAGAACAATCAAACTAAATCTTCTTCAACATTGGGTTGCAGCATTAATAGACCTAAGAGATCAAGACTTACAAGGTGTGGGCTTTAAAGGCAACTCATTATTGTCCTCCAAAAGAATTAATTCATCATCAATGAACAATCAAACTAATTCTTCTTCAACATTGGGTTGCAGCATTAATAGACCCAAGAGATCAAGACTTACAAGGTGTGGGCTTTAAGGGCAACTCATTATTGTCCTCCAAAAGAATTAATTCATCATCAATGAACAATCAAACTAATTCTTCTTCAACATTGGGTTGCAGCATTAATAGACCTAAGAGATCAAGACTTACAAGGTGTGGGCTTTAAGGGTAACTCATTATTGTCCTCCAAAAGAATTAATTCGTCATCAACGAACTAACTTTTCTATCAATATTGGATCACAACATCATTGAAGGCAAAGCCAAGTGGAGAAATATTCCTAATTTGATGGCGAATTAATACATCAAAAGATACATTGAGTGGCCAAGAGTGACGAATTTGCTTTATACAGATGAGTGTTCCCAAAACTTACAAGGTGTGGACTTTAAGGGCAACTTACTATTGTTCTCCAAATGAATTAATTCATCGTCAATAATCAATCAAATTAATTCTTCTACCTACATTAGGTCATAATATCATTGAAGGCAAGGCGAAGGAGGAAGATACTTTTCAATTTAGTGGCGAATTCCACTATATCAAAGGATATTGGGAGTGGCCAAGGCTAACAAACTTGCTTTATATGGAACAATGATCCCAAGAGATTTCTTCAACCAAGATTTCCAACGTGTAAGCTTTAGGGGGCAATTCACCAGTATCCTCCAAATGAACTAATTCATTATCAACCATCAAATAAACCAACTCTCCTTGTGCTCCAATTTCAATATATAAAGGTGTGGAATTTGTATTTAATTATCAAAAAGAAAATATATTCAAATGTTGTGGGATGGCCTTCGCAAGAGAATACAAATACTCCACTTAACTCCTTTTCATCTATCAAAGATAGTGTTCAATTTGTACTTGAATCAATGAGGGGCTTCAACAAATTTGACATATCCAATGTGGAAGAATTATTACAAATATTATTTGACAAGGCCATCGCTTATGATAAAGCAAAGTCAACATCTTTTGGGAAAGCATCCAATGAGCTTATTGCACAACAACTAGATGAAGCAAAAAATGGTCTCCATAATGCTCAAATTGAAGGAACACAAATAGAATTTGACTTCATCATTGAAATGCTAACAGCAGCTTCTTCAAAGTGCTCAAGTTGAAATTCATGAGATTGAAGAAGAAATTGCTGCTATCAAGAGTACTCCTCCATTGAGTAATCAAGTGGTTGAGAATTTGCAAACTTCAATGGAACACTTGGAGGCTGTCAAGGAAAAAGAAAAATTGAAGAACTTGAGTCCTTTTATTTGAAAATTGTTTAGGACTTTTTGCTCTCTCTCTCTCTCTCTCTCTCTCTCTCTCTCTAAACTTAACAAACTAAAAACTCAAACTTAATAAAAACAATTAAACTACTAAAAAAACTCAAACTTTTATAAAAACAACTAAACTATTTTTTATTTTTTTGGACTCAACAAACTAATTAACTCAAACAACTAAAACTTCTCTTCTTCTTCTTTTAAACTTAACAAACTAAAAACTCAAACTCAATAAAAATAATTAAACTACTAAAAAAAGCTCAAACTCTAATAAAAACAACTAAACTATTTTTTTTTCTTTTGACTCAACAAACTAATTAACTCAAACAACTAAAACTTCTTTTTCTTCTTCTTCTTCTTTCTTAAACTTAACAAACTAAAAACTCAAACTTAATAACACCAATCAAACTACTAAAAAAAACTCAAACTTTGATAAAAACAACTAAACTATTTTTTTGATTTTTTTTTTTTTACTCAACAAACAAATTAACTCAAACAACGAAAACTTATTCTTCTTATTCTTCTTCTTTTTTTTATTTCTTAAACTTAACAAACTAAAAACTCAAACTTAATAAAAACAATTAAACTACTAAAAAAAACTCAAACTTTAATAAAAACAAATAAACTATTTTTTTTAAAATAAAGGAAAAAAATATAATTTAAAATAAACTCATGACTGAACTTAGAGAATATCTAAGCTGCCTACGTACCCAATAAAGGGGTCAAATCACAATGTAGTTCAAAGGAAGCATCATTTTAGGTGGGCTACCGTTCACAGTTTATATTCATGCGGGTCAGGAGTGTCCATTGCTTAACCACCTTGGACTAGGTGGGGTATTTAATATTTTAACCACATAAAATACCTTTAGTGGGGTAAGTTAGCAGTTTAACCACATGCACTACCTTTGGTGGGTATCGTTCACAGTTTATACTCATGCGGGTCAAGAGTAACATACAGTTTAAACTCGTGCGTCAAGGAGCAACATGCAGTTTAGGCTTGTGCATCAAAGAGCAATCTCCCAACTTTATGCATAGTATTGCTTCAAGAACTTCCCATTTATAGGCTAATTCTTAATCCATCTTCAGCAACCATCTTATATGCTCCATTTGTATAGATTTCTTTGACAACATATGGACCATCCCATTTTGATGTGAACTTGTTCCCAGTTCTATGAGTCATGATGATGGGCCTTCTCACAGCGAGCACCAAATCTCCAACTTGAAAAGATCATGATCGTACCTTCTTATTAAATGCCCTGGAGAGCCTAGCTTGATAACATTCAAGTCTTTGTTGTGCTTCCAACGTTTTCTCGTCAAGGGACTCCAATTCTTCAAGACGTAAGTGTGCATTTTCTTCCTTAGTCAATCCTTCTTGTATGGCTATCCTTAATGATGGAATTTGCTGCTCAAGAGGTAAAACAGCTTCAACACCATAAACCAATGAATACGGAGTTACTTGTGTAGGTGTTCTATGAATAGTTCGATATGCCCATAAAGCTTCTCCGATCCTTTCATGCCAATCCCTCTTTGACTTTGAGACTACTTTCTTCAGCAAATTACACAAAGTTTTATTGAATGCCTCAACAAGACCATTAGCTGCGGCATAGTACATGGAAGATTTCCTCTGCTTAAAATTGAATTTCTAACAAAGTTTATCTATCAGACTATTATTAAAGGGCTTTCCATTATCAGTGATGATGTATCGACGAACCCTGTAGTGATATATAATGTTGATGCGAATAAAGTCAGTAGCATTTTCCTTCTTTACTTCTTTGAGTGGTATTGCTTCAGCCCACTTAGAGAAATAGTCTGTTGCAGCCAATATATACAAGTGCACAGCAGAAAACTTTGTCATGGGCCCAACCACATCTAATCCCTAGGCATCAAATGGCCATGAAGCGACAGTTGGATGTAATGGCTCAGGTGGTTGGTGAATGAAATTTGTGTGAAATTCGCAAGCTTGACATCTTTGAGCATAATTCATGCAATCTTTTACCATTGCTAGCCAGTAGTAGCCCATTCTTTTTATTCTAAAATTTAATTTTGGACCCAACTAGTGGGCACCACAAACTCCAGAATGAGCTTCTTTCATGGCTTGGATAGCTTCATTATCACCTAAACATCGCAAGAAGACTCCATCAAATGACCGTCTATAAAGTACACCTTTATAATAGATGAAGCGAGCCACGCGACGTCGGATATCAACCCTTTGGCATGGATCATCAGGTAACTTTTTGTACTTCAAATAATCCACGATTAGTTGGCGCCAATCTTTCTTCTCTATCTCAAACACTTGAACAACATAGTTTTCATCCTTTTTATAATCCTCATCCTCAAAAATTGGCAACATAACCCAATTTCTACATATTGGAATACACACTTCATTTTTAGGTATGGCAAGTGAAGAGGCCAATTTAGCTAATGCATCAGTTTGCTTATTTTCTTTCCTTGGCACATGTTCAATTTCTATATCCCCAAGCCATCCAATGAGTCCTTTTGCGTAATTAAAGTATGGGAGCAACTCAGGCTTCTTGACTTCATATGATCCAAGCAACTGGTTGACCACCAACTTAGAATCTTCATAAACTTTAAGATGCAATTGTTTTACGTCAACTGCCATCTCCAACGCAAGAATAAGAGCTTGATATTCAGCAACGTTGTTGGAATAATTTTCAGTTAAAGTGAACGAATATGGTAATACTTCATCATCAGATGTGATGAATACAACTCCAGCACCAGCTCCTTCTCTATGGGATGAATCATCAAAGTGCATCTTCCAAGGAGGTGTAATTTCAACTATCAAGACATCTTCATCAGGTAAATCATCATATAATTCCTAGTCAGTAGGGATAGGGTGATCAGCCAAGAAGTCAGCTAAAACTTGTCCTTTTACTGCCTTCTGCGGAATATAGACAATCTCAAACTGTTGCAATTGAAGGTACCACCTTGTGAGTCTGTCAAATAGGACGGTTTTTGACATGACATATTTTAATGGATTTGCCTTTGAGACGAGACGAACAGTATGAGCTTGAAAATAATGTTTCAACTTTTGAATTACAAAAATTAGAGCCAAACATATTTTCTCCATTGGCGAGTATTTCAACTCATTTGGCATCATCGTCCTGCTCAAGTAGCACAAAGCATTTTCCTTTCCTTCATCATTCTCCTGTGCCAATAAAGCTCCAACAGAACATTCTTGAGCAGCAATATAAAGAATTAGTGGACGTCTAGGTATTGGCCCGACCAACACAGAAGGCCGCATCAGATAAGCTTTTATACTCTTAAAAGCATTGCTACAAGCTTCATCCCATTCAAATGGAACGCCTTTCTTTATCAAACGGCTGAATGGTTAACATCTACCAGCTATATTTGATATGAATCTCCAAAGACAAACTAATTTTCCTGGCAAACTTTTGAGCTCCTGGATGTCTCGAGGTTCTTGCATTTTCAAAATTGCATCAATCTTTTACTTGCTTGATTTCTATACCTCGATGATGAACAATGAATCCCAAAAACTTCCCCGATGTAACACTAAATGCACACTTTAATGGGCTCATTTTGAGTTGATATTTTCTCAGACACTCAAAAACTTGTCTCAAATCTTGGAGATGATCTTCTCGCCTTTTGGACTTGACAACCACGTCATCAACATAATATTCAATGTTCTTGTGGAGCATATCATCAAAGATCTTCTGCATAGCTCTTTGATAGGTGGCACCAACATTCTTCAACCCAAACGACATCACTTTATAGCAGTATATACCCTTAGGAGTACGAAATGCTGTCAACTCCTCATCTCTTGGTGACATACGTATTTGATTATACCCAGATGATCCATCCATAAATGATAGTACCTCATGCCATGTGGTGGCATCAATCATAAGTTCGGCAATGGGCAATGGAAAATCATCCTTAGGACAAGCACTATTCAAGTCTCTAAAGTCAACGTTTGGCCATTTTTCTTTCTTACTGGGACAATGCTGGAGATCCATGTTGGATACTTAACTTCTTGAATGAACCCAACCTTGATAAGCTTATTTACTTTAGCTTTAATCAAAGGAACTAACTCAAGGTGAAATCGACACTGAGTTTGTTTGACTGGACGAGTTCCTTTCTTTACTGATAAATGATGGACCACCACCTTTGGATCTAATTCAGGCATCTCTTTGTATGACCATGCAAACACATCTTTAAATTCACGTAATAACTCAACATATACTTCTTCTTCCTCAGCAGTCAACAAAGCACTAATGTAGATAGGCCGAAGATCATTAGCATCACCTAAATTAATCTCTTTTAATTCATCTACAGTGGTTTTAACACCTTATTCAAATTCAGGGGGAGCAGTTTCAGCATCTTCTTCTTCAATCAACAATTATTCACTCAAAGTAATATGGCATACTGGTGCAATATCCTTTTCCACAGGCTCAATCTTCTTGAATTCCACACACGCCCTTGTTTGTCCACCCTTTTCTTCTTACATGGACCGTCTTCATGATGCCATCTTTCTCACTTATGTAACTGGTACGGACAAGCCTGGAGATTCGCTTAAAAAAATGATCTATAGCATTTTGATGAGTTGGCCGACTAGCATTATCAACAATAAGATATGAAGAGGCCACACTTTCTCTATCGTCTTTTTTGTCCATTTGAGTTCGTGTGAAAATAATGGTTTGCAGTTTAACCTTCAAGGTTCTACTATATGATATATTCAAAATAGAGCACCGCTTCATGCGTGAAGGAATTGAACTCCTTAGCTCTTTTGGCTCGCTAACCCACTTCAAATACTTTGGCATTTTGGATGAATTCAATCTCCGATTATAGGTTCTTTTATGCCGCCACTTTTCAAGTCTATCAAAAACTGAGATTCACAGGACTTTCTTCCCATTTTCATCAAAAGTATCATTTGTTGAGGAAAATTCCTCTCCAACTATATGATTACTACTGGCTCTCCTAATCGCAATACGAATAGGATTCTGAGGGAAAAATCCAAGTCTTGTTCGAGAACTTTGAACACCATGACCTTTTTTCTCCAACGTCTTTTGGGTAGTATTAAGTCCATACATTTGCTTTCCAGAAGCCTCAGGAGGGAGTTCTCCCAAAATAGAACGTTCTTGTAGATTATATCTGACTTTGACAATATGTTTATAAGCTTTTAGATCAAAGCAATTCTCATTTTGAAGATGCAGAGATTCTAAATGTTCCTTTTCAATTCCTTGATTGCGCGAACAAACCCTTTCAGTGGCTAAGGGGATGGCTTCTTCACATCAAGCTTGGTTGGGGGAAATGTCAATTCTTTCAATAACTCAGATCCTACCAAAGGTGACTCTCTCTTTATGTGATCTTTACCGCTGCATATTGGAGTCAAGTCTTTAACATTGTTTCCTCCATCAAGATTATCTTGTTGCTTGGATTCCTCTTGTTCTTTAACCTTAGCGGTTTTCATACTTTCGGTGTAGTATTTGGTATTTGCTAAGTGTGATTCAGCTTCAGTGAAAGGTTTGCTATCTCCAAGCACTTTCTTTACCACACCTTCTCGACAATACTTGAAACATTGGTGCCAAGTAAAAGGAACTACACCATTTTCATGTAACCAAGGTCGGCCTAAAAGTATATTGTATGATGCCTTGGCATCTATGACATAAAATAATTTCGTTGACAACATATTGTCCATTAATAACTTTACCCTTATTATTCCAAGAGCCCTTTGCCCCCCTTGATTGAACCCTTGGATCATTAGGCGACTGTTTGTTAATTCATCTATGGAGATTCCTAAATCCTTCATCACACGTAAAGGCAAAATATTGACTGCAGAGCCTCCATCAATCAAAATTCTATTTATTTTCTGCTCACGAGCATAACCAGTTACAAAGAGTGGGCTATTGTAGGGCTTGGAGCCAAGCAACAAATCTTCACTAGTGAAAGTCATTGCCGACATGTACTCCTCAGTTACATCATGATTTTCTTCATCAGATAAACATGCTTCACTAGAGGAAATATTTTCTTCACTTATCATGTAGCATGCAATGTCACTATCGTGATCACCAAGTACATCCTTTTCAATCTCGACAATAGCATGATTTGAGGCAGCATTATCCTCATCAAGTGAGATTTTCCCTTGTTGGGCCAATTACATCACTTTATCTTTGAATACGAAGCAATCATGGATTGGGTGACCCACCAACCGATGGTACTTGCAATACTTTGGGTCATCAATTTTTCCAGCTTCTTCAGGTCGCTTTATTTCAGGTAATTCAATGAGATTTGCATTTAGCAAGTCATCAAATATTCCAGAGATATCAGAATCGAAGAATAGGTATGTCTTAGCCTATATCTCCTTAAAGTTAATTTTCTTTGCCCTCTTTCTTGCGAGACATTCTTTTTTTCATCCTTTATGCTTTCTACTTTTGTACGAAACTTGATGGGTGTTTCATTCACCGCCATAGCTTCTTTACTCTGCGCCTTAGCAAGAGGTTTGCCCCCTTTCTTGAATTCTTGTTTTTCTTTAGACTTACGAGGCTCTTGAATTGGTGGCCCTTCTACTCCGCTAGCAAACATGCTTAACTCCATATCATGGGCTCGAGTAGCCAACTCTTCAAATGTTTTAGGTTGAATTCCCTATAGAATATATCGAAGTCCCCAATGCATCCCTTGAATGCACATCTCGATGGCTGAAGCCTCAGACAATCTATCTTTGCAAGTAAAGCTTAAGTTTCTCCAGCGATTAATGTAATCAATGACTGGCTCTTCTTTCCACTAGTGGGAGTTGGTGAGTTCAATCATACTAACTGTCATTCGGGTACTATAGAAACGATTGAGAAATTCTTGCTCCAATTATCCCCAACTATCAATTGAGCATACTTCTAAGCCAGTATACCAATCAAAAGCATTACCCTTCAAAGATCGAACAAACTAATTAACTAGGTGATCTCCAAATGTCCTAGCATTGTTACAAATTTCAATGAAATGAGCCACATACTGCTTTGGATTGCCTTTACCATCAAATTGCTGGAATTTTGGTGGCTAATAACCAGTTGGCATCTTTAAGTTGTCAATCCTTTCACTATATGGCTTGGAATAAGTCATAAATGACTTAGAGCTTCTTCAAATTTTTCTTTGATAGTTCCCATGATAAACTTCCTCAGCTGGACAACAGGAATTAGTCCATCAGTGGAAACTTGCAATTCCTTTGTTTTAAGCTTTTCATTTTCAACTAGCTGCCTCTTTGTGGATGTTTCGACTTCATCTTGAGCTTCATTTGTTTCTCCATCACGCAACTAGTCTCATCATTATCCACCTTGTTCATCAACTTGGAAATTTGAGAATCTTGCTCTTGGACATGCTTTGCTAGCCCTTCAATAATCTTCGTCAAATTAGCAATTTGTTCCTCCAAAGTTGTAGCACTTGTCACCATCACTGGCGCTATGCTTGAAGAACTTGAGGTTGAGCGAGGAGTGGATGCTGTTGATTCTTCCTTTGAGTCTCCACCATCTTCATTAGTATCAATAGCATGCAACAATGCCTTTTCCACAACTTCAAGTGAATGATTTACCTCCGAAGATGACTGCGACTTTTTGGACATACTCCTTGTGGTGACGCCAACACTTCTTGCTCTAGCATTTATGGAATTTGAGGTAGTCATCTTCAATGCAACAGTCTTGTTGGTGGCCACGATAATTCAATCTTTAATGAAGAAAAGAGATGAGAGGTAGAGATAGTCCCACTGGGCGTGCCAAAATTTGTAACAACAAATTTCTTGTTTGCAATAATTAAAATTACAAAACAAGAAAATTTGTACAAATAAAATCAAAATTAAAATCAATTAATCAACTGTGGATTCTATCTGTAATCTAATCCTCTTATTCTTCCCTTCTAAATATAATCTTGAATTTGATGAGCTCCGCGAAAAATACCTTAAACGTCATGGATCTCCTTGAATAAAAATAATGCCAATTTGAGGGCTCGCACTTTAATCTCGAATCAAATGCCAAAAATATATGAATTCCTCAAATAACACTTTGAATGTCGTGGATCTCCTTGAATTTGCTTGAGAGAATAGATTGACTCCTTCAAAGTTTCTCTTGTCTGCTGGAATTTGTGTTGTTGCAAATGAGCTAGAATCATCACTTTATATAGGTATTTGATGGAAGACTTCTGATTGACTTGAATTCCTTCAAAGGTTATCTCTTTGATAAAATATTATCAAATATCAAGAGATGATATAAGATATATTTGATTTGATAATATCAAACATCAAAAGATAATATCAATATCGTATATCTTTGATTTGATCGGTCCACAGATGCAGACACTCCATCTTTGACACGTGTCAATGCTTGATTTGAATATAAAATAAATACTAAATTATTAATTAAAATTAACTATTTATCTTTTGGAATTAAATTTAATAGATCCCAAAATTTAAATAGAAAATTTTAAATTAATATTTAATATATTATTTTACGTGTGTCACTTCTCAATTGGTCAAAAATTTAATACGTTTACAGAAACAAAATAAGATAATTTTTGTGTGCAATGGAATGTAATTATAATGCAGTGTAAGCTTAAAACAAGTCGCGAACAAATTATACTATAGCATATATCCTTTTGGGTTTTAAAACATAATATTATATAGTATTTATAGGTTTAGGCACTCACATGCTCTGCATTTATCTGATCAATAATCTCCTAGGCTAGCTGGAATAACCTGTTAAGTAATGGTAGTAATTAAACCAATTTCTTCTAATGAACACTTTAACGAATGGCTTAAACTTTCATAGTCATTCTAGAATACCCATACAACACTTTTATGATGAGTGATTATGCCTAGAACAACCTAAATACATGAGTAACTCTTCGTAAACTTAATGTAACAAACCTTAATGGGAACCATACTTGTTACCCTCATCAGAAATATTCATAAGTTTGAGACTATAATTTTGCAATAGTACATATTTATAACTTTAAATAACTAAAATAAATAATATAAGGTTCTAAATTCTAATATTTTATTTGTTCTTTTTCTAATTAATTTCAAGTTATTGTACAAAAATTTAAAAAAAAATAAAAATCAAAGCACTTCAATTATCATGGTAATAAATCTCTCAAGTTAAAAACAGTCCAAACCCAATATATGCTCAGGCAGTTAAATTCAATGAATTTTAGAAAAATAATCACCTAGCCTAAGTTTGTGAAAATTTTCACTAATGTTACTAACTCATCAAAGTTTCTTAGTAAAATTTTTCACTTTAAAATATTATCGTTTAGATGGGTAAAAAAAATTCTAAATTAAACCTACATGGACTAGCCACTTAGTCTAGCATAGTATATTTTCAGATTTTTATAAAATTCAATATTGATAGTTAAGATCTAAAATTTTTCCACAAGGTTGTAGACACATTATAGTTAACTCAAAAAAAAATTGAACTAAAATTAACAAAATTTGATCCACAAACTAATATAGAACTTTCAATCCTAAAATCTGAAAATCCAAATCCAGCAGCAACAACAATTCTTGTAATTCCAAAATCCACTGCACATTACAATAGCCATTTGAATTGAAAGCTTTTTAATCTTAAATTGGCACCTATGCTATACGGCACATAATTCAAGTAGTACCCAAATTCCATCCTAGGTTTATAAAAAAAAGAAACACCACAAAAAGTCCCAGTCACCATTAATCCATTCAACAAAAGAATTCCTTCTAATTTTGACAATCAAATAAATTCATTATGGGTGAAGGCAAAATCATAAAATATTGTTTAAATTAGTTCCTTGATATACTAAATTAATAGGCATAGGATATATATTATTGTAACTATTCCAATTTCTTCTATATGCATGTATTAAATCAGCCGTTAATAAACAAATCAAGATTTCCACCAACAATTCTACAAATTAGCAAAGGCATACCTGTTATAATTTAATGCAGTTCCGCCGTCGCCAAACTGCTTGCCTTTCTTCTTATTTTTCTTCTTCTTTCCTCCCTTTTCTTGTAGTCTAATTACAGCAGCCAAGATAACATTAAGCACCTTAAGTTTCTTCTCCCTTTTTTTCCTGCCATAAAGCTTGCGTTCTCTTCTTTCTTTCTCCATTTTTCTTTTCTTTCTTTCTTTCTTCTTCTTTTCTTCTTCTTTTCTTTCTTTCTTTCCTTTTTTTTTTTTTTTTTTGTCTTTTTGTAATTATGATAAGGGTTTTACTTGAGGTACCATATATATAAGAAACAAGTGGTTTAATCCAAGAAGCACTCTAATTATATTCTATTACTTCTAAAATTTGGATGGATTACTTGCTATTAATTCCAATTCCATAAAAATTAAACTCCGTCCTATAATTAATTAATCATACTCCTAGTAATATTATAAATTGATGAATCAGAGTAAAATTTACTATACATTTTATCGTAATAAAATAAATTTCATACAATATTAATACAATAATGTAATCAACTAAATATGATACGAAATCTCTATGCATTACATAATTAGTCGATTGCTGTGAGAAAGTCGTCTATCATGATCTCGGACATATACATACATGACATATATAAAATCGTAGAATCAAACAGTTTCATTAATTTTTTCATAAAGAGACAAACGTACGTTGTTTTCACCCTCTATTTTGATGGTTTTAAGTTCAAATAGAAGTTTTAAAATTGGTTTCATGAATGAGGTTTGGCTCACAGTTGTTAATATACATATCATCCATATCTTGTTATTTGATATACTTTATCACATCGCCTTGAAAAAATTAAAGCTAAAAAAAATTGTTGAAATGAAATTAAATGTGAAACTCTGAAAATTCAAACTTCGAGAAATGATCGGTTTCTCTGCTGATCACGAAAGCAAAAGGATATCTTTTTTATAGTCTTCTCAATTTTTTTTAAAGTCGTTTGGCATTATTTATCTCTTGCTATACCCTTTCCGTTATGAGATTCTTCCCTATGAGATAAAATACAAACAAAACTCTATGCATGTACAACAAATTCCACTTTACTGAGTTTGATTTTAAAATTTTGATGGAAAAAATAAATATTATTTTATTTATTTATACACAATCACATTAAGAGTTTGTTATAAATCGAATCTTTAACTTTTCACAATATATGAGAAATTTATATTGTTGGATCATAGGCTAGTTGATAATAAATATTAAATATAAAAACAAAATCCCTTGTTTGTTTTGTTGTTTAAAAATCTAATGAAGAAAATGGCAAAAATAGGCCTTTCATTTGGTAGGCCGTAGCTAATATGGACGAAACTAGGGGTGACAAAATGGGTGGTAAACCATGGGTCTAACCCAACCCACATGGTTTTGGGTTGGGTTGGGTTCCTAAATTTTGAAAATGGGTTGAGGTGGGTTGGATTGTGGTGGGTTGTATTTGGTTTGGATTCAATGTGGGTTTAAGTGGGTTAAAAATGGGTTCAAGCAATTAATTTAACAAATTAAAAAATAACTTCAAATTAATAATAACAAATTTATATTATTTTTATTTTCTCATTTTTGTCAAAGTCTCATAATTTTGGATCATTAATAATATTTAAATTGAAATAATCATCTTGGACTTAAGTTAGTTGTCTTGAATTTTTCTCAAAATATAAATTTTAATATATGAAAGTGATCATAAGAATATATATTGTATCTACTAATTAAAAACAAATTCTAAATTTAATTTGTTGATTAACTAATATTGCATGTCAATAGTAAGATTGACATACAACTTATATATATTAATTCTTGAAAAATTAAAATTATACAAATTTTTTATTGAAAATTTAATATACATTTATTGGGGTGAATTTAGGAGTGGACATTCAGATCGGGTAGTTCGAATTGAGTACCCAATTTTTTGGATAGTAATTTTAACTACCCCACACCAACCTGAAATTGTCAAATACCCGACATTTCTGATATCCAACACTAAATACTATTTAGAAACTTTAAAATTTAAAAATAAAAAAAATAGAAGAGGAAATTGAACGTTGGCCTCTGTTAGTCCTCTAAATAACAGAGGCCAAGGCCAAAGTTTGGCCTTTTTCATATATATATATATATATATGGTATATATATAATAAGTATTTTATATATTTAATATATATAGATATATATATTAAATATATAATATATAAATAGATATATATTATGTATAATATATATAATAATGATCTTTTATAGTCGCTGTTAACAGTGGCCAAACTTTGGCATTTTTCATATATATATATATAGATATATATATTAAATATATAATATATAAACATAACTATAAAAGATCATTATTATATATATTATACATAATATATATCTATTTATATACAAATTAAAGTCGGGTAGCCAAACTATCCAATCGGGTAGGACTTTCTACCCAATATCCAACCCGAAATTTTATTCGAGTATTGGGTACCCGACCCGCATTTTTTTTTTTTAAATAAGAAAAATTCGACTCGATCGGATATTATTAGGTCGGGTCGGGTCGGGTCAGGTCGGTACTCGGATCATCTAATCGGAACGCCCACCCCTATGTGTGATAATGGTGTCATTTTCTTCAAAATGATCAATTTTTTTTACAAAATAACTACTAGACTTGTAATTAATTATGAATATAATTACATATGAAATATTAATAAAATAAATATATAATTTAATAAATCTTCCATTATACTGTAAAATTTCATATTGAATATAAGATATGAAAGATATATTAATATTACTATTATTTTTGAATTAGTTTTTTGATTAAATAAAATATATATTTTTTTTCATTTGGACCCATTTTCAGCCCAACCCAAACCATTTTCAACCCACCTACTTAAAACCCACATTGAGCCCACTCATATTGAACCCAACCCAATTGAGCCCAAACCATACCCAACCCAACCCACCCATTTGCCACCCCTAGATGAAACTATCATAAAAACTATAGACATTGAGAGCAATTTGAAAAAATAATCTTAAATCTATGTACTGGTTCATAATCAAATTGTTTGGAATTTACAAATGAAAGAAATCATTTCGTCTACTAATTATAGTCAAACAACTGTAGATATATGATTTTGAAATATGCCTTAAGAATCAATGGTTAATGATGGTTTTGAAAGGTGATTTGATTAAAATAGGCAAAATGAGATCATTGTTTTCATAAATAATGTGGGAAATGGTGCTAATATTAATCTATCAGCAAAAATAGCATAAACTAATTTGAGAAATATTGAAAAAGATACAAGGGATTTAATGAAGGTATTGAAAAATGAGAGGCAGTCAAATGCTATTATATCATTTTTCTTTCTTCATCACTTCTAGAGCGAGCTTCAAGGCAGAACATGATTGCGCCTCAAGTTGGTGGCTCTCTATGTTTTTAGACCTTGGGACCACCTATTTATTTGAACCTCAATCTCCTAATCCCATCCATCTACATTTCCATTGATGAGCTGATTATGATGATGATATAATTAATCCGTATTGAATATTCTCCACTCCGGATATCATAAGGTAACTGTGATGATAGCCCATATGGAAGAGAGACCTATATGCTAAAGAGAGTCATAGTTTCTAATTATGATAAGAATTCCCGTGGATATGTCAAGATGATGTTGTTTGAAAATAGAGGTAGGGTCTTTCCCACCAATTAGTAAATTTCAAAGTTTTTTTTTAAATGCAATGCAGAGAGTTTTTTGTTCTCTATTTTTGTAAATAACTTTTCAAGCCTAATTTTACCTTCTTTTTTTTTTTGACATATAATTATGCTCAATTTGACTTTGGAGCTTAGTATTTATAGTACTTTTTTCTTAGTGGGTTTTGATCCGCTAGGGTAGATGTCCTTCTTGGTGGGCTTAATTGATTGGGCTCTGTAAATTTTTTATTGATTTATTATTTAATTGATTAGCCTTTTTAGTCTATTTTATTTTTTTACCTTTGTGGACTTAATTTGTCGTACCATTCTTATAATATAAATTAATGATTGTAATACATTTAATGTGTGTAATTAAAATTTTAATTTATATATATATTAAAATATCTATTTAATTTTTATACATTATCATATTTTTTTAATTATTTAAATATATCTGTTTAAGTTTATTATATAAAATAATACATTTAAAAAAAGATAAAAAGAGTAAGGTGAGAAAAAAGAGAAAAACAATACTATAGTTCGAGAAAGAAAAGAATGATACGTGGGAGGCGAGGAAAAATAAGACAATTTTTAAAAAAAAAAATTATATTTAAATATAATTAGTTTAGTTAACACATTAAAAAGATATATCAAACAGATACTATAGTAGTTTTAAATTTTATAAATAATATAGATATACTTCATTAAAAAATCGATATGACTTAATGAAATGTGCCACTAAATCTGCTTAAGATGAGCCCCTTAATTCAAATAGGCTCAAGCCCACTGACAACTCAAACAATATAAATACCACCATCTACAATTAAAAAAGATAAGAAACAAGTCAACAACATATTTTCTATCTCAGGTACTATCATATCTATGCGAGAGCGTTCTTCAAAAAAACCCACAACTGAATAACTTTTTGGAAAAGACCTTAAATTCAATTCTATACAACATCAAATATATATATAGGATTAAAACATTACTAGTTTTAGTCCCTGTATTGCATTGGATGATAATTTTGAATTTAAAATCTCATTTTATTTAATTTTAACTATTAACAATTTTTATAAATATTGCAAACATAACACTTAAAAATTAATAAGAATTTTACTGACTATAATATAATTAATAATATAAATGAGACATAATAATATTTTATATGAATATAGTTTATGTATCATCACATCAAATCATATGCATTAGTTCATTTCTATAGACAAAAATAATGACTAAAACTTAAAATCACTTTATAAATCCAATAAGCTATTCATAAAATATAATAGAATATAAAATAGAGAAAATCACTTTAACATTGACTTGGTTTGAAGAAATTAAAGAATTCAATATTGAAAAATTAACTTAGGTAGTTGAAAATAAAATATTTTAACTTACCATAAAATCGAAACTTCAAGTTTCTTTTTTATAAAGTATATCGGTTCATTAGCATAAACATTAAAATATGAAAAATATATATATGAACATTATATATACATGCATTTTCAAGAAAATAAATAAATTTTAACATGCCTAAAGAATGATCATATAGAGATCTATATTTCTAAATAGTGAATTGTATGTTTAGATGTTTAGTACATCTATTTTATTTGTAGCTTAGATTTAGGAATTTTCTCACCTATAATTTAACTTAATTAACATGTTAAATTATGAAATGAAAAATAAAGGAATAGCATGATATAATACTTAAAATCAAATTATACAAATTTCATGTTACTATAATACTCTATATATGAAAGTTTATATATCCACACTATGTATGGAGCAAGACACATTAATTAAATTGCACTAACGTATGCACAACAATATATACACATTTGTATGTGTTCATCCATAATTATATTAAAAAATATAACCATTAAACAATTAATAAGGAGTTATAAAAATTATATATTTATAAAGAGAGTTACAAAAATTATTGTAAAAAGTTACATATATGTTAATATATATGTATGTAATGAGTATTTACTAAAATTAGTTAAACATATAGTTAAAAAAAATGATTCAACATAGTTTTTTATATCAATATTAAAATAAATGTTGGTAGCACATCGACCATGAAAATATGTTGACATAGTAAAAATGGATAAAATTAATTTATCAACGTTACTACAATATAAGAAAAATACTTAATTAAGACTCCGTTCCTTTTATAACTTATCTTGCTTCATAAACATAAAAATTAAAAATATTAGAAAATAATGTAAACATTATAAAATACTTTTCAAGAAAAATAAAATTTATCATATAAAGAGAATAATTTTATAGATGTGAAAAAAAAAGATAAAAATTGTTTTATTTTTAAATAGTAAATCGTATGTTTAGATTATTTGTAATATAAACTATTGTATAGATTTTTAGCTTATGCAAGATATTGTCAATTAAATTACATTGACAAATAGATTTATATATGTGTCTGGTTAAATTTGATAATGTAAATAATAAATATTAGAAGAAAATATTAGACAATTATAAAGTCAGGAGTACGAAGATTTGAAATTAAAATAAGGAGTCACATAAATTAATATAAAAGATATATATATTGAATATATATATATATGGAATTACAAAACATAAACTTATAATATAATTTGTTTACATTAATAGTAAAATAAATGTTGATGGAATATTATATATGTATATATATATATGTTGACATAGGTACAAGGACTAAAATTAATAAGAAGTTCTAAAAATTAATATAGAAAGTTACAAATATATTATATATGAAAATACATTGACATGAAGAAACGAGAAATATGAAAATATGTTATAGGGAGTTACAAAGATTATATATTGAATATATTTATATAGTAAAAATAAACAAAATATATTCAAAATAGGATTGAATAACATTTTATTTTATATATATTAAATTATTATTTCTATCAAGGGCATTACTAGTGCATTCTAGACAATGTGAACTAGTAAGTGTCAGGGAAGCCTTGAATTAGATTTGTTTATATCAATGGAGACATATCATAAATCGTAATCATATCAATCTATTAGCTTAACTGGGAATTGGTGGTTGATTTTGGGTATGGAAATAAGTTAGGTCATAATAGGCATTGGCTTGAATATTTATTATAGTTTTTCATATATATATATATATAAACTATACATAGTCTTTTCAATAAATTCAAGTACTTTAATTGATTCGGCCTGAGCCAACCTAAACGTTCATTTTCTATTAAGGCTATAATTATACTTAGACGTTACATAATTTGGCTTTATAAACACTCAAATTTGTAATGGACCTTAATATACTTAATTATTTAATAGGTTTAAATATGCAAATTACAAAAACGTATATAGGCAATAAGCAAAAATAAAATAACATATACATAATTATGAAAGTTATCATTCAAGTATTAAATAGTTGTATATATGAATATAGAGTCTAAAAATAGACCAAATTATTTTCATCAAATGTTGTTCAAATAATAAAAGTTATTTTATATCAACTTAATATAATTATTTTATATTATATAAAGAATGATAAATGAGTCAGTCTATTAAACTTGTGAACTTCTAAAGAGCCTAACTCTAATCTACTTAATCGAAAGATTATTTTTTAAGTCTTAATTTACTTTTTTTATTAAATAAATTAGGTCAAACAAAGCCATGCGTAGGCTAAGTCATATGCCCCTAGCGAGCCACCTCGCTTGTTCCCATCCCTAGTTGTTTACAAGGCTAAATCATGTCTAATTAAACTTGGCAAAATATAATTAGACAACTGCTTGTAATTATTTCACACAATTACTTGTAATGTTTTCATGTGGCAATCTACTGTGATGGCCTCATCTAATTAATCTAGAACTGTTAAATGTAAAATGAAAAGTTATCATTAGGATTATTGGCCGGCTTGGTCTATGCCTATTAAGTTAGGATATACTCTTTCTGTCCTAAATTTATCATTATTATTATAACTATTATTATTATTATTTAATTTTTGGGACATCCCGAATGTGAGTGGCAAATGGATAAATCAAGTTGAATTTGGAGCCTTTGGGCCGCAAAATATTGGCACCAAAATATGCATGTTGGCTTGGGCTCTGGTTCAAATAGGTCCAACGAACAAAAATAAAGGCTATATTTTTTTTTTCCCAACAAAAATAAAGACTATACTTGATTTCATTCTCCTAAAATATTTTTAAAACATAAATAAATATTTCTATCTGAATTCAATTTTTTTCTTTTAAAATAATATTAAAAAATTTCTATCATTTCAAATCATTGCATCAATAATATATATATATTTTCTAACCATTATTTTAATATAAATATATATTTTTAAATTATTATATCACTATAAAATAATGCAAAATAATATAAAAAGTTGATGTGATACCACTAATTAGACAAATAAACTTATGTGAAAAGACATCTATAGTATTTTTTCTTCCAAAATAAAACCAAACATAATTTTATTTTCAACACATTATCACATTCCACTCCCAAAACACTCCAAAATAAATCCAAACATTGTCAAAATTATTTTACTTGATTAAAGTATTTAATTAGAAAAATAATAGTATAATAGTGCACATGTTTTCAATCTATACATCCATATTTATAAAATTATCCCCCTAATAAAATAAAAATTGAGGCATCAATCAATATATTTTAGTCATTTTAGAATAATATTTTAAATATTAAAAAAGTAATTTAGTCATTTTTGCATTCATACTAGAAAATAATTATATATTAGGTTTTTAATTCATAACCCAACAAAACAATCCTTAACTTAATTTAAAATAAATTAGATTGGATTAAATTCATGAGCTCATACCTGTATATCCACCCAATTTAAAAATAAAACTCTAATTTTTAAATGAATCCTTTTTCTTCAAAAAGTACTTTTTGACTTAAAGCAATGACATAGAGTAATAATACAAATTAGTGTTTGGTACACACTCGATGTATGTACACTAAATAAACGTGAAAACTCTACTATGAATAAGTAACTTCAAAGCCCAAATAATTTGGACGTAATTGCTACAATAAAAAAAAGGGATAATCAATTAACAC
The DNA here is from genome assembly GCA_018894105.1 of Jacaranda mimosifolia. Taxonomy (NCBI): domain Eukaryota; kingdom Viridiplantae; phylum Streptophyta; class Magnoliopsida; order Lamiales; family Bignoniaceae; genus Jacaranda; species Jacaranda mimosifolia. Next base: position 22,494,474 of record CM032122.1, on the reverse strand, counting down.
TGAAGATAAACTCATTCATGTAGTTTGGGGGGGGGGGGGGGGGGGGGGGGCCCCCCCCAATATAGATAAAAGTAAAAATTAGTTTAAGTGGTGGAAATTGGAAATATTAAAAAAAAAAATTGTGGAGAAATGAAAATAAGATAGTACTTGTAGGCATAAAATGTGTGATTTATAAATGGTAGTTATTATATAACTTTTAATTATTAGAATTGGAAAAAGAAGTGAGGGCATTTTAAGCAAATCATTTAAAAATACACCAAAAATAGGATAGATGCTTAATGCTTTGTTAATAATATAGACGAGGATTGAAAAAAGAAAATAAGAATATTTTAGGAAATATACTTGAAAACAAATGAAAATAGATAAATTCTTTATTAATAATATAGATATACCTAAAACTTATACTTTATTAGTTCGGACAAACATGGTCACTTTCAACCCTAATTGAGCACCAAATCTTCGACCATGTAGGTTGACCAAACAGATGACAGATGGGACCGATGTGGAGGGATTTCATTTGAATTCAGATAAATCCAAATCCAAATATCCTCAAATCATATATATATATATATGTATTTTATTTTTCTAGAAACTTAGTAGAATCCAAACCTAATATATTCATCCTTTAAAAAAAAGTACACACAACATATTAATAAGTAAATTTCTAAATTTATTGATCACTTAAAAACATTAATAGAATACAATTTAATTACATTCGTTCACTAGATCATTGCATTTTAGGTTGAGTTACTGATACTAGTACTTGTTTTATATTATAAATGCATAATAGTTATACTTGATTCTTCAATTAACTAATTACAAACTTAAAGTTTTATATAAAAGAAACTCATTTTGATCAAATCAAGATTTGCATTGCATTCTTGTTATATCATGACATTCTACTTCTACTCATTATTCTTCCCGTATCACCTTTTGTTATAAAGTCTTTGGGTGAGCTTTAACTTTGGTATTTCATTTTAGATCATTTCATATGTTATGATGGTACAATTATTTGTATTTTAACTACCCTTTGAAATAAATTAATATCTCATTAATTTTTAAAAATAGTGAAACCTATTTTTTTTGTTAATAAATTAGTTAAGATAAGTTTTAGTATGGAGGGAATATCAATTAGGCCAACAATAAATTGCTAATTAATCTTTTGAAATCATTTAAAATAAGTCTAATTTAAGATTGTTTTAATATTAGATTTTCTGAAAAAATATAAAGGAAAAATAAAATATTTGAAACTTAAAATATAACATTACACCATACAAAGCAGAAATATTTTTTAATTAACTTGTTTGAAGCCATTTTTTAATTAGAATTGAACATTCAAAACTGGTGTGGATGAGAAAACAGAGGCCAAAAAAGAAAATATAACAATAGTGGATCATTGAATAATTTTAACTTTTTAAGGGGAGAAAAAAGAAAAACAATTCACCGCCGAAAATGTGGTTTCCATAATCTGTAGGGACATATCCTTGCAAATCGTTCTGTTCCAATGCTTTAACCCTAGACACGAATCTTCTAGGGTTTCGATGCATATCCCCTATATATACATTTATATATAATATATCATCCGACTCTATTCTTGGGGCGGCTCACCGCATGGTATTATAGCCTAAATTCTGTGTAATGAAACCCTAATGCGACGCTGGGTCGCGGTGACTGTCATTAAACTTCTTGGTAATGCTTCAATTATTTTGCAATTCTCATTTCAATTTCTTTTTTTTCTTTTTTTCTCCCTGTATGTATTTGGCATTTGATTATTTTTTGCCGAGTTTTTCTGAGCAAGCATTCTTCAGTTGATTGGTTTATATTTTTAGCTCACGGCAAAAGTGTGTTTTTCTTGTTCTTGTCAGGAATTTCTTTTTCTTTTTCTTTTTCTATTTTGATAATATATTGCTATTTAATAGCTGGTTTATTTATTTATTTTTTGTTCTTTGGACGAAAATCATATGATAAGCCTAGTACTTGATTAAAGTAATGAAGTTTTAGGGAATATGTTTTTGCCTATGATGGTGTTAAATATACTCCGAGTGGTTCACTATGAAAAGCATATTAATCTGAGGCTTCGAGGCAGTTGATGTTCCTATTTTAGTACCGATTTATAATTTTTCCCCCATTTTAGTTATAGTTTTTGTTCCTTTTTATTAAGATAATTGTAATAACATTTCAAGTTTGGCAAATGATGATAAAGTAGACAGGGACATCAGAACTCCTTTTGGGGAAAGATGACTTAGTCTAATGGGAATCTCTCTGATGCTATTTTCTGAATTAAATGAATGCTTGAATTTGCTTTCCTTTCACCTTATCAGTATGGGTTTTGTGTTTTTCGGCATTAGTTTTCTAAGTGCTATTTGTTTTATGGGGTTGATAAGACACTTAAGCACCATTTTGCATCGCTCTTCTCTCAATCGCATTTTGGATATGCAAGTTTGTTTTTCTTGCAATGCTTTCAACTGTTGCTATACTTAATGGGAAATGCTGTCATCTTGACACCGTGGAAAGCTACCGAGGATGGTATTAAATATACTTTGAGTATTTGCTATGAAAAGAGCAAAAACTGAGGTGCAGCAATTACTGTTTCCTCAAGTGGATTATTTTAAGTATTTGGTTTTATATTTGAGTGATTTTTCATAATTGATTTGTGCCTAAACTGCCTGGTCTACTATATAATATATTTGATAATGTTTATGTTTTTCAATTTTCACCATTTTACCTACTTTGGTTATTGGTTTAGAGGTTTCCTTGTGTTTTGCTTCTTTCTTTCTTTTTCTTCTCTTCAACCCCCCCGCCCCCCCCCCCCCCCCCCCCCCCCTTTTGTTAAAACATATGCTTTGTTACAGTGGGCCAATGATGCATACATTTTATAAGTATGAGTTTGTTCCGTGATTATACCTATGAATCATCGCAGCTGAGGCTCAAAAACTTCCTTCCTTGTTTTCATTTCTGTGGAAACAATGTTCATTAGAGCTGATTTGGTTTTGTGTGACATTATGTGAAATTTCTCAACTGAGAAAAAAGTTACGTGTTTTTTTTTTATATATTTATTTTCCTTTTGTTTTTTAAACAGTTATATCCTTTATTTTCACTTTTCTTACAATTCTAGGTTTGGTTTGCCGGTGATGTATTTGCTATTGCACGTATTATCAGAAATAAATGTGATGATATGTGATTGTCACTACCTCTGAGGCAAATCGTTGATGGTTGAAAATTTACATGATTTTGTGCAACATGTTTTTCTCTTTATACTTGTTGATCAAGCACATTCAACTTGTTTAGCTTTCCATCTGTAATTATATAGTGTATTATTTCTCCAGTCCCCTGTCCTGATTCTATTGTCAAGCATATTGTCAGGGATAAAGGTGACGATATGTGAGTGGCTCTACCTCTGAGGTATATCAAGAAACAGGAGTGCAAGTGCTTGTTTTCCTTGATATGTTGAATTAAACTGGCTGTTAATTTGGATACAATATATCTGCCTATGATTTACTGTAATATTTTCTCTCAGCAATTGTCTTGTTTAACAATTAAGTATTACCCAGCCTGTCTATTTCACAATTACAGTGATAAAGGCATAGTTATTTTTATCTGATTTTCTAAATTTTTCTTAAGATCTTCTCATCTCAAGAAATTATTGATGTTTTGAATTTTTTGACATAATAATTTCATTTTGGCCCAGTGCCTAATGATTACTTGAAAAGAACGGAGATTTGAATGTTGCTCTTTGTTGAAGCCTGGTTATTACTTTGGCTCCAAAGGCGCTGATGTAATTAACTTTTTCCGTATTAATGAAGGCTGGGGTCAGTGGAATTTATTCTAGCATGGTTGCTATACTAGAAAAGTTGTCAATTGTTGGCAAACAACTGTTATGCTTTGTCTTGATGAAGTAATAAATTCCTACACTGACTATTCACTTCCAGCATGTTTGTTTGAAATAGCCTAGTTATCTCCTTAGTAATGTCCTGCAGTTCATAGTAGATAACATTAACTAAGTATCTTCTTCTTACATGCATACTGCAACACAAGGCATAGTTGTGTTAACTAGTGTATTTTTTCCAGTGATGAATGAGAGTGAGGAGGGACCCCAGTGCAGTAATCCTGTTGGACCTCCATTTGGTTGCAACTGTAGAAGTCTACTGCAATTACAAAATGTATAGGCTTTTTGGCAAAATGTAACCAAACGTATGGGTCAATTTTTTTCAAAAACAAAAATGCTAATACCCAAAATACCCCTTCATATTCTATTATATTTTAAATGCATCCAACCTAGCATTTCAGGATCCAACTTGTTCTATTGCATAGCAATTGTTGATTTGGTTGCTTATGTGTGCTTGTGTATTTGCTCTTACAGGCAGGTAATCAGATGTGTTTCCATTTAAAGTGTAATGATTACACTTAATGATTAATGTGTCAGTTACTCCAAGTTATATTTAAGAAATGCTATTACAAGCATAAATATTTGAGGAAGATATTACTAGGTCATTATAAATGGGATAATGGGAAAAGAAATATTTGTTTCTTAATATTAATGTACAACTAATGAGCCTGTCAATGAAAAAGGAAGTTTTTGATTGATTGATTAATTGAAATTTGGAATGACACATTTTTGCATAATGTTGACAGAAAGAAAGGAGACTACAAGTGAAAACAAATGAACCTACAGGCTTTTCTTCTTCCTCATTTACTTTCAATTTATGTTTTCCATTTGTAACGGTTGCAATTGCTGCTAGTTTTTCAATAAAAAACTGCAATTAAAGTTTCAATTTGTGGCAAATGATTTTAAAATAGACAGAGTAATCAGAACATCTTTTGGGGAAAGATTAATTAGTCTAATGGGAATCTCTCTGATGCTAGTTTATGAATTAAATGTGTCCTTGAAGTTTCCATGTTTTTACCTTTCTGGTATAGGTTTAATTTTATTGAGCTTATTTAATCTTAAAAATTGCTATCTATTTTTATGGTGTTCATGAGAAAAGTAAGCATCCTTTTGCATATCTCATTTCTCAACTGGATTTTGAATGTTCAACTATGATTTTATCGCAACACTTTGAAATGTTATTGCATTTAAAAACATCCTATGGTGTACTTAATGGAAAACGATGTATGTTCTACTGACACTAAATAATGCGACTAAAGTTACTTGGTGCTCTGTTTTTCTTTGAAACCTTCTGCTTTTTAACAGTGGGCCACATTGTGATTACGAGTTTATTTGTTGACTATGACTGTGAATCATCAGTCTCAATGCTTCCTCTCTTGTTTTCATTGCTTTATTGTGGAAACTATGTGTGCTTACTGGATTGGTTTGCAGTTCTGCATGAGTGGCATTATCTTCTATGAAATTGCTCAACAGAGAACAAATTAGTTCCCCCCCCCCCCCCCCCCCCCCCCCCCCCGCCCCCCGCCCCCCGCTCCCCACCCCCATGGTGGTCCCTGTTATTTCACATTTCTGCAATTCCAGAATTGGTTTGCCGGTGATGTATTTGCTATTGCACATATTATCAGAAATAAAGATGATGATATGTGATTGTCACTACCTCTGAGGCAAATCTTGATGCTAGAAAATTTTCATGATTTGGTCCGACATGTCTTCTGTTTATTATGCATTGATCAGGCAATACTTGTTTCATGCAATTGCTAAAATATATGAATGTAATAGCTGTAAAGATGATAAAACCTCTGGAGGTATGTCAAGTAACAGAAGTGCATGTCGTTTTTTTTGATATTGTTGGATTGAACTAGCTGTTAGCTTGGATCCAGTTTATTTGCCCATCATTTGCTGTAGTATTTTCTGTGGATAAGTTGTCTTGTGACAATTAAGTTGATATTGGTTTTGTTATTTTCTTCTAACTTTGATAGAGGTGTCAAAACGGGCTGGGCGGACCGGCCCAGCCTGGCCCGGCTCGCAAAAAAAATCTGCCCAACTCGACTCGTTTAATTTTTCAATATAAGTTGGGCTGGATCGGCTCGCTTGAAAACCCGTCTCAAGCTGAAATTTTGCAACCTGGGATTGGCTTGGCCCGCAGACCGTGAAGGACCATGGGCTAGCCCAGCTCGCGAGCTAGCCCGCTGAGCCCGCAATATTTTTTTAATTTAAATTATAAATTATAATTTTTAAAAATTTAAGAATTTATAATTTTTAAATTACAAATTACAAATTATTAATTTTAAAAGATTATAAATTTATAATTTATAATTAAGAGTGTATAATTTAATTTATTATTTTATAAATGTATAAATCAATAATTAAGAAATTTTAATTTTTAAATTATAAATTATAAATTTATAAAAATTATAAATTATAAAAAAAATTGAGAAAGGTAAAGACCATATTGCCTCAATTTGAAGAAGACGACGAAGAATAGATTGAAACTGCATCTACCATCGCATCTCAATTCGAGAGCGATTTAGATCACTTGAGTGAACGATCGGTTTATCATTGGATATGTTTAGATGTTTAGATATTACAAAATTGTTTTTATTTTTTTTGTTATTATTATGTACTTTCATTTAGAGGTTTGGTCAAATCTACCTCTATGTAATTATTTTTTCTAAATTAATGACGGATAGAGGGGTTAATGCCAAACCCCTTACCACCTTATTTGGTGGTGTTTTTGGAAAAATATAATTGATAAAAAAAAATTAATATAAGTATAAATTTTTAAGTTTTTATAAAAATTTAAGTGTTGTAAAATATTAAAAATCACATAAGTATAAATTATTAAGTCTTTTAAAAAAGTATAAGTGTTGAAAAAAAATATTAATAATCACATAAATATAAAAACTTCAAAATTTTAAATTCGTTTTCGAAAAAAAGAAAAAAGAAAAAAGAAACTTGCGGGCCAACCCGCGAGCCGGCTCGCTGGCCGGACAGCCTAACTCGGCTCATATATAAACTGGCTTACCTATATAATGGGTTGGTTTTGAGTCGAGCCGGACTTTTCAATTTTCAGCCCGTCACGGTCCGGATCGTGAAAGCGAGCCGGCCCGGCTCGGCTCGGCTCGGAACCGCCATTAATCGTCTGTTAAAAGCCAGCCCAGCTCATTTGACACCTCTATGCTTAGCTGTACTTTAAATATTCAGCACATGATTTAAGGATCAAACTACACTGTTATTATTTCTCCATCTATTATCGTCCACTAACTATGCATTTTCCTTCTGATCTCTTAGACATTGCCTTTCTCTCTCTTGTCTTCGTTATATGCTACCTCTTGTCGTTGTTGCCTACTTTGTTATATGGTATTTCTCATTTGTATGATGCTTTTCTTACTTTTTTACTGTTCAATTTCTCCTCTCACCAATCTACAGCATAAGGCTTAGATCACCACTGGAGCCTCTGCAGGCGATGAGGAAAAAAAATCTTTAGGCGCCTAAGGGTCGCGGCCTCACTGGACACCTTGCAGGCTGCTGAATTTTAGAAAGGATAAAAGTGTGTTTTGAAGCCCTGATTAACGTATAAGGGTCCCAGTCATTGGGGGATGATTCGTTCTCTGAGTTTTATAGAGTTTTGTTCCTTCTTTTCTAGTTTAGGTGCCCATACAATAACATAATGATAAACTTAGCTCTTGACCGCATCTTGGGTACTTAGTTCAATTTTCAGTCAATTTATGGGAGCAATCCGGAATTTACGTTAGTTTGCATAGTTGTTTGGTTTAATTTCATATTCTGAGTTGTTCAATTAGTCCACCCCTTTGCCGCCTAAATATTGAGTGAGACGAGTGGTTACCTAACCTTTTTTGCAGATACGTGAATCTGTACTCAAATTCTTTTTTTACCGAAATATGATCTGTGCACCTACCTCATAAGGATTTAATTATTCTAGAAGAGGCACTTATAGAGAGATGTGGTCGGTAGGCTAATGATTAATTTATATTATCATAAAAGGGAGGGTATTTTTGTCTTACTAATTGAATTTATTTTTGAAACATTATTAATAATATTTTTAATTTGTTTCAACAATTAAAACAGATAATTCAATTTGAAGGTTATAATAGAGAATTTCAGACATAAAAGTAGTTTGGATACCATTTTTGTTAATATTTCAAATTTATTCTTTAAATTCTCATTTAAAATATTTTAGACAATAATATTCTAAGAATAAGATCAAAATAGTACTTTTCACAAAATCGGTTAACTCACTAAATACTTACAAAACCACCCAATACCTCCCACAAATGCTCCTATGAAGAATCATATTATTCAAATATCTGAAAAAATATTTACGCAAGTAAAATTGTGTGCAACAATAGTTTGTTTACATAAAAGTTTCTTTTTCTTGTACGATTATTTTTTTACCCAATGATTGTAATCACATAATAATATTTTATTATATAAATACATTACAATTATAACTATAAAAGTTTTGAAATCTTGTTAAGATTTCCCCCTTGAAAAGAGGATAAGAATCTGATGTTGAAGAGGGATATAATTTTCCTTCAACTAATTATTGAACCAAGCCAAGTAGTGGCTCTTTTCCGATTGGATGTTATCTAAATCCCTTAAGGGAAGATGGACATAATCCCTAAAAGTCTCAGTTGCAAGCAACCTAAATATGGCACATGTCGTAGGGCCCCACTTGGAAGACTGGTTTTGAGGAAGGGAACTCTATCCTTACGTGCTACGTTTTTAAACTTCAGTAAATTACGACTACCGTTAAGTCAAAGGCAAAGATTGAAAGTTTATATAATTCTTTTGTTGATGTTATTATTTTTCATTGAAAATCCCTTAGGATTGGAGCATATCAATAAATGTTGCGTTTTTATATGAGGGTTTATATTAATTGTAAACGTTAAAGGGAATGAGAGTAAAATTTTATTATTTTGAAAAGAGCAGACATGTAATTATCCTATTTGATCGTTACTTATGCTCTCGCTTTAGGTGTAGATATAATTAATCTTTTTTAATAACCACTAGTGCTTTTGGATTTCGGTTCTATTTCCTCAAGTTTTTAGGAGTTACCGGTTGCGATCCCACTTTCATTTTTCTATCACATCAATTAGCAAAAATGATGTAATAAATCTTTTGGTTTTTCAATTTCTGGGATTCGATAAAATTCATAATGTCAATATTCATTGATTGCTGTAGGATCACTGTTTGTGTACAATTGGGACATCCTCGTTACCTCCACGGCATCCCATGTAACTACAACTCTTATTTTGTCTAATTATCCTGAACTTTGTTAGGAGCGCCCCTTGTTTTTTTTTTTCCGGATAATTAAATTTGTTAGGAGTTTAGACTTGCTCAAATGGGATTCTGTCTTCTAACCGATGGCTTAAATACATCTTTTGTAATGACCAACATCTTTTAACATTAGTTTTTGAGAGGGAATTAGAGTTTTAGGGTAAGGATATTTTGGGAGAAAAATATTAAATTGATAATAGCTTCAAGGAATGTAACTACATCTTTGGAGTGACTCTTCGGTTAGAAATATTCTGGGAGAATCATACCAAACAAAACTCTAGGTTGTGTGTAGAGATAATTTTAATCATAATTTAATTTAAATAAAGTTGAATAAATCTTATGTAAATTAAAGAAAAATGTTCTGTTGGGTCATTTTAAAACATATATCCTGAATCCATTATTAATCAAGAAGGGAATGAATATTTTAACAACAAACCCCCTATATCTAAGTTTAAATAAATTAAGAATAACACAATGATTTGTCAAAAAATTGTAGCAATTTCATAGCATAATGTAGAGTAAATATGTTAATCCATCAAAAGAGGTGTTAATTAAAATGAAGGATGTTTTAATCCTACCTAAGCCATAATGTCAATTATATAAATCAGATTTTTTTTCACAACATTTTGATGTCGCATTAAGATGTGCATAGATACGTTACTCAATTTTCAATTTTCAATTTTCAGTGGCCCACAGAAATACTTATCACTAGAACATACTATATTATAATGGTGTAACATAAATTTTTTGTAAAATACTTGTTCCCATACTATAATACGTAAGTAAAATGATTGAATATAGTCCACTATTCTAACAACACGTGACATTTGTGAAAGGCTATTTAGGCTTGGAAAAGTAATATTGTCTCTCTACTCCTGTTTGCTTTCCGTGGCCTTCTTTGATTTGATTTATGATTAAAGCTTCGATTAATTAGTCTACTTCTACTTCTGGTCTTCCTCAATCATTTTCAAAGGTTATGGGATCCACATAATACTTTGTGAATACGGACAAAATCATGCAATGATTTAGCATGGCATGTTGAGAGGATGATAAATGGAATTTTTGGCTTTTCTTTTTAAATAAAAGTTTAGGCAAAGAGAATCGTAAATAATAGACAATCCCTCAACGTATAAAATTATTTGCATTTTGCTCTCCAATCGTTGCAAGTGTGCAGATCGATTATTCAACATTTGCTAAATGTGCTTAAATATTCCATGTTTCAATTTTCTTGCGATATATTTTAAAGTTATTGTACTTTGCCCTCTGATGTTTTAAAAAATTTACATTTAGCCATCTAAAATACTTGAAAATGTTATCCTTAGCATTGAATTTTTATTTTGATGGAATAGAGTAAAATATTTTGCCAAAATTTTTTACCATATATTTTACTTAATTATTATTTAATAATCATCATTTCAGTCAATTTGAGTTATTTGAAATATATAAACCAATTTAATGATTAAAATTTTTCTAAATTTTAAAGCTGCAGTGCACAAATTTTAAGAATCATTTCCCATTTCTTTGAGAAAGACTTAAATACCCTTGTACTTAGCCAAAAAAACAAAAAAACCTGCAAATTGGCGGTTTTTCTCCCCACTCAAAACAAATGACAACTTTTCTTTCAAGAACACCTTTTTTCCCCCCAGGAACCGACTTCTGCTCTGCCAAACAAAAGGGCACGAAGACAAACGGCTTTACAAAGAAAGAAAAAAAGAAAACAACAAAACAAAAGAAGAAAACCAACTTCTTTGCCGAAACAATGTGAAGATGTCAACCAAGAGCACGAATAAGGTGTGAAGAAGAGAAAGAAGAGAACAGAGGTATGTTTTCTGCTTCTCATTTTGCGGATCTTGCTTTCTTTCATCGTCTGTAAATTTTCAGTTTTACAAGTTTTGCAGGTAGGTTTTCTTATCTTTCTTTGTTTGAACTCTTTTTTTAGTTGTTAAAAACCTGAACCCATTTGTTAAATACATGATTTTTATTGTAATATGTGAAAATCTCTAATTTGTGCTTGAAAAGCTTGAAGTTGTACTTCATTTTTTTGGGTTTATACTTCTTCTATATGAAATTATCTGAAAAAACCTTATTTTGTACTCAAAATGCATGGTTTTGTGCTTTATTTTTCTTGATTTATGCTTCTTATACACACAAAAAAGAAAATTCTAATTTGATCTATTCTTAATTTAGTCTAAGAGTGGCGTTGTTTGATTGAAGATTTGATGAAATTTTAGTACTTTTTATTCAATAACATGTTGGTTTCTTGTGAAAATATGATTATGTATGTAAAGTACATTGTACAAGCAATTGAAGTGCAAAACATAAACCTTTTTAGTATATATTACTCTAAGTGGTAGTATATACTAATTTTTCTATATTTGAGTACAAAAATGGCAAGACAAAACGAGGTTTGCTCTCATTGCTTCCCCCAATATTTTCACACTACATTGCACAATGTGAAATCCAAGATGGATCCAAAATATTTTGATGAATTCAAGAAGACTCCATTTTATATATACATAGATATGCTTACGTGAAATTATAACTTCCTTCGGCTTGAAGCTATAGTTAGGGGGTTTCAGGCCAAAAATTTATCATTTATCTTTGCGGAAAGGGTTGAAGTTCCATTTTCTGCAGCCGAGTTCTCAATGATTTTGGGGTTGCCACATGTGGGGCAATCAGTTGATATAAGTTTGATGATGACATCTGCAACTATGAAGCGTCTTTTCTCCAAAAAAATTAAAGGATATAACACGAGTTGAAATAGCAAAAAAGTTTTGAGGAGTATGTGTATAAGGATAGCGAGGAGGACTTAAATGATTTTTGAAGTTTGTACATTCTCTTAGTTTTTTTGTTTTTTTTTCAACATCTAATTATTGGACTCTATGATTTCTCCTACCATACTTGGACGATTTTTCAAGAGTTGGTTTGTATGCATGGGGCATAGCTACATACAACTTTCTTGTCCAAGACATGAGAAGCCATGTAGGAGGAATAGGTGGAGAAAGTAGCAAGTAAAAGTACCTTGATGGGTATACAAGTAAGTGATTTTTATTTTATTAATAACGTTGATTATATTTATATTTAAGTGTATATAAATATCCATTTATGAATGACAGACATGGGTTTACGAGCCCATCCCATCATTGGGTTCACAAAAATGTTTGTTTAATTTTCCACGCTTTTACCGATGGAAGGATAACAAGCTCCCAAATAATGTGAAAGAGGCCGAGAAGAAATTGAAACAAATTACAAGAGATATGGTAACAATTCATTATTGCTTTCTTTGATAATAATTTGAATTTGCTCTCAAATTACAAATAAATATTAACACTTCTTCTTGTAATAGGTTGTAGCCTTCAACCCTGCTCTAGAGGAGTTAGAATTGACAGCTTTGATCAAGAAGGCAGAGGATGCCACTACTACTGCTACTGCTGCTACTGTCAATGAAGTGCCATCAAGTGATCATTCCGCATTTGAAGATTGTTAGAGTGAAAGATGAAGAAATTAAATCATTTAAGAAAAAAAATGCAGAATCAAAGATGATGGCAATCGAAGAGTAGGCTCATGAGAAGATGGTTGCTAAGGATAAGACTGATGAATAGGAGCATAACGATGGAGCTTATGAGCATCCATATAAAGGGGGAATATGATTTGGTGGATGACGCAAAGAAAGAAAAGAAGAGAAAGTTGAAAAGGATAAAGAAAAAAAAGAGCAAGTTGGTGAAGGGGATGATTTAGGAAAGAAAGCTAAGGAAGATAGATAAAACAAAGAGCAAGTTGATTATTCTGATTAGAGATTGATGATGATGGTGGTATGAAGAGCAAAATAGTTTGGATGAAGAAAGTCGAACAAAACACCTTCATGATCTCGAAACTCTCATGATCCCTTCGAGCACAAAATTTCATGCATCGAACACCGAGTTTGCTGAAATTGAAGTGGCAAATATCATCTCATCAATTGTTAAAGATGCGCTGAATCGAGATGACATGAAGATAAAAAGAAAAGTAGTAGGTTTTGTAATCCCCGAGCACTGCACCACCTAAATGTATAAAACAAATTGCAAGAAAAGGTTGTGGTCATGGAAAAAAAAGGGCAAAGAACAAGAAAAGAAGGCGTTGAAAACTAAATAAATGTTTGTGTCTAATATATTGTTATGTGTGCTGTTACTTGATCTAAATCTATTTGTATTTCATTTGTTGATATTTATACTCAGTTTGCTAGTATTTGTATTTAATCTGTTTGTACCTCATTGGTTGATATTTATACTTAATGTGCTGACATTTTATACTTTACTGATTTATATTTTGTACTTAATGTGCTTGTTTTATACTTCAATGATTGATATTTTGTACTTAATGTGCTTGTTTTATACTTCAATGATTGATATTTTGTACTTAATGTGCTGATGTTTCATATTTTGTTGGTTGATTCGTACATAAATGTGCTAATGTTTCATACTTCATTGATATTTTACTATTGATGTTTGTGTCTAATATATTGTTATGTGTGCTGTTACTTGATCTAAATCTATTTGTATTTCATCTATTGATATTTTACTATTGATATTTGTGTCTAATATATTGTTATGTGTGATGTTACTTGATCTAAATCTATTTGTATTTCATTTGTTGATATTTATACTCAGTTTGCTAGTATTTGTACTTAATCTGTTTGTACTTTATTGGTTGATATTTATACTTAATGTGCTGACATTTTGTACTTTACTGATTTATATTTTGTACTTAATGTGCTTGTTTTATACTTCAATGATTGGTATTTTGTACTTAATGTGCTGATGTTTCATATTTTGTTGGTTGATTCGTACTTAAATGTGCTGATGTTTTATACTTCATTGGTTGATATTTGTACTTAATGTGATGATATTTTGTACTTTAATTGTTGATATTTTATAATTAATGTATTGATATTTTGTACTTCAATGGTTGATATTGTATACTTAATATGCTGATGTTTTATACTTTAATGGTGGATATTGTGTACTTAATATGCTGATATTTTATACTTCTTAGGTTGACATTTGTACTTAAATGTGTTGATATTTTGTACTTTAATGGTTGATGTTTTATACTTAATGTGCTGATATTTTATACTTTATTGGTTGATATTTGTACTTAATGTGTTGATATTTTGTACTTCAATAGTTGATATTTTGTACTTAATGTGCTGATGTTTTATATTTCAATGGTTGATATTTTGTGCTTCAATAGCTAATACTTTGTGCTTAATATGCTGATATTTTGTACTTCAATGGCTGATACTTTACACTTAATATGTTGATATTTTTGTACATCATTAGTTGATATTTTGTACTCCAAAAAATAAAAGACATAAGCCCGATCCATATAGGAGATGAACTAAGCACCCCAAAGACTCTAAAACTTGATCATTATCAAGGAAGTACTGGTTATAAGGGTCGGGATGATATTCCAGAAAAAGAGCAAGAAGTCATCGACAACTTTCTTTGTAGAGATAATTTGTGGTAACAAAATTTTTTTATGATTACTTTTTCAATAAATTAGTGTCTGAACTAACAATTAAGACCAATACCTGAAGGGGTACTATTTGGGAGGGAGGAAAATACATTCTATAGGGAAGATTCCTTTGCGAGCTATTATTTGGGGAGTGCCTTTGTGGCAACGTATTGGAGTGCTACATGTCGATATTATGTAGCCCATCCTTTAGGAAAAGTGTCATCATGAGATTTGGTTTATGTCCATGATAGCACAGGTATGTGGTGGTTTCCTAATTTAATTTAGTACACGTTATAAGTGAGACTAACCATATGTTTTATACTTCATAGGGTGATATATTGTCCTGACTCGAGGGATGCAACATACAGGATATAAGAGATGAAGAATTCCACGAGTTCACAGCTAGACTCAACCTTTTCACCCATAAAGAGTTAGAAGAGTTCACCTTGAATGTTCTCAACAGGTGTCGTTACATAATGATACGAGTTAATCAGGATTATTATTGGTTCTTGGTTGTTCTCGATATTTCAACTCGTATGTTCATGCTAATGAATTCAATAATGGCCCCACGATACAAATCGGTAGCTAATGCCATTGTAAGTTTGCTTCATTTCCTAAAAATTTCTTTATAAAGTAGGGAGTCAACAACTGATGTATATCTTTGTAGGTTGCATTCTATTTTGGTACCTAAAGCTTTCACTAGGGTGTCATGTTAGCGAAAGCATGGAAGTATGAAAGAGCATACAATAAGAGAGGTCGGTGGATTATGGTGTCTTTGTTCGCCTTTGGGTAGAATATTTTTCTAGAGACACCACAGACTTCTGGATGTATGCTCCATGGACACGGTTCGTGCACATATGGCATACACCTTTTTAAGTCATGAAAATGCTTGGGTTTGAATTTTGTTGAAAGTGGAGGTTAATTTGAAGTATCATAGTTGTAGCGTGGTAAAGTACAATATAATGGAAAATAAGTACATAAATCGGACAAACAAAGTACATATTTTGTTATTTTGAATTATACTTGGTGCAAATGATCAATTAGTTCCATTAAAGCTGCAATGAAGTTCAGTACAATATGCGAAAAATCAAGTAGAAATATTGAACAAACAAAGTACATATGTTGTTATTTTGAAATATACTTTGTGCAAATGATCAATTAGTTCCATTAAAATTGCAGTAAGGTTCAGCACAATATGTGGGAAATTAAGAAGAAATATCAAACAAACAAAGTACATATGTTGTTATTTGCAAATATACTTTGTGCAAATGATCAATTAGTTCCATTAAAGCTGTAGGGAGGTTCAGTACAATTTGAAGTTACACTTTGTGCAATTGAATAATTAATCTACAATAATTGTAGCGAGGTTTAAGTACAATATTTTTGAGACTATCAGATCAATTGAAGTACATATTTGTACGGGTGGTAGGACGTATATGATCTTCAAATGCTTATATGTTTACAACTTTGAATGCATAAGTATACTATGAATGATAACTTAATTCGTTGAATGCTAGTACTTATCCATTAAATACTTTAACATGTTTATATTCATACCATACTAACATTATACACATTTTTAGAGCTTTGGTTGTTTATTATCAAGAAATAAAAGGCAAAACATGAAACGAAACTCAAGTTCATCACTATTGGTACAAAAATAAAGAAATCAAGTGCATAATTGCCACAATGAAACATATATGTTCCGAAATCAAGTATAAATCCCCCTTAGTGAAGCACTAAAGCACTGGTATCCCATGCATCTATTCATGTATTGATAGTATATTTTCAATATTGGTGCAATGGAATAATTAATCTATAATAATTATATTGAGGTTCAAGTACAATATTTTAAAGACTAAGTACATATTCGTATGGGTGGAAGGATGGATGTGATCATCAAATGCTCATGTATTTACAACTTTGACTGCATACGTACACTTTACATTACTGCGAATGATAACTTAATCCTTTGAATGCTAGTAGTTATCTCTTAAGTACTTTAACCTGTTTATAATCATACCATACTAATATTACACAAATTTTTAGAGTTTTGGTTATTTATTATAAAGAAATAAAAGGCAAAACAAGGAACGAAACTCAAATTCATCAATATTAGTACAAAAAATCAATAAATTAAGTACACAATTGAAACAATGAAGTACATATGTCCCAAAATCTTATATAAATCTCCTTTAGTGAAAATACTAAAGCACTGATATCTCACGCATCTGCTCATGTACTGGTAGTATATTTTCAATATAAATAAAGTACTTAGATAGAAAAAACAAAGTATATACGAGGTCATGTTGATGTACACTTTGTTCAAGCAACCGCTAGTACATTTTCAATGGAAATCAAGTACATATTTGCCATAATGAAGTACATATGTCCAGAAATCAAATATAAATCTTCCTTAGTGATGTACTAAACATAGATATGTCAGACAATTTGTTCAGGCAACTAGGAGCATATTTTCAACGGAAGTCATGTATATATTTGCTATAATGAAGTACATATGTTTCAAAATCAAGTATAAATTTTCTTTAGTGAAGTACCAAGGTACTGATATCTTGAGAAATCTATAAAACCAACTGCTGGTACATTTTCAGTGGCAATCAAGTGCATATTTGATATAATGAAGTACATACATTCCGGTAATCAAGTATGTATCTCCCTTAGTGAAGAACTAAATACAAATATCTCAAACAATTTGTTCAGGCAATTGCTAATATATTTTCAGTTCAAATTAAGAACATATTCGCAATAATGAAGTACATATGTTTCAAAATCAAATATAAATCTCCCTTAGTGAAGTATTAAAGCATTGATATCTCAGGAAATCTATACATGCTGCTACCTTCGAAAAAACAAAGTATAAATAGGGTTATGTTGAAGTACAATTTGTGCAATGGAATAATTAATCTATAATAATTATAGGGAGGTTCAAGTACAATATTTTAAAGACTAAGTACATATTTGTACGAGTGGAAGGATGGATATGATCATCAAATGCTCATGCATTCAAAACTTTGAATGCAAACGTTCACTTTACATTACTGCGAATGATAACTTAATCCCTCGATTGCTAGTAGTTATCTCTAAAGTACTTTAACATTTTTGTATTCATACAATACTAATATTACACATCTTTTTAGAGTTTTGGTTATTTATTATAAAGAGATAAAAGGCAAAACTATGAACAAAACTCAAATTCATCAATATTAGTACAAAAAATAAAGAAAATGAGTACATAATTGAAATTATGAGGTACATATGTCCCAAAATCTTATATAAATCTTCCTTAGTGAAAGTACTAAAGCACTAATATCTCACGCATATGCTCATGTACTAGTAGTATATTTTCAATATAAATAAAGCACATAGATAGAAAAAACAAAGTATATACGAAGTCATGTTGAAGTACACTTTGTGCAAGCAACTGCTAGTACATTTTCAGTGGAAATGAAGGCAATATTTTAAAGACTAAGTACATATTTGTACGAGTGGAAGGTTGGATATGATCATCAAATGCTCATGTATTTACAACTTTGAATGCATACGTACACTTTACATTAATGCGAATGATAACTTAATCCCTCGATTGCTAGTAGTTATCTCTTAAGTACTTTAACGTGTTTGTATTCATACCATACTAATATTACACATATTTTTAGAGTTTTGGTTATTTATTATAAAGAAATAAAAGGAAAAAAATGGAATGAAACTCAAATTCATCAATGTTAGTACAAAAAATCAAGAAATTGAGTACATAATTGAAATTATGAAGTACACATGTCCCGAAATCATATATAAATCTCCCTTAGTGAAAGTAGTAAAGCACTGATATCTCACACATCTGCTCATGTACTGGTAGTACATTTTCAGTGGAAATCAGGTACGTGTTTGCCATAATGAAGTACACATGTCTTGAAATCAAATATAAATATCCCTTAGTGAAGTACTAAATACAGATATGTCAAAAAATTTGTTAAGGCAACTACTAGCATATTTTCAGCGGAAATCAAGTATACATTTGCCATAATGAAGTACATATGTTTCGAAATCAAGTATAAATCTCCTTTTGTGAAGTACTAAGGTACTGATATGTCGAGAAATCTGTAAAGGCAACTGTTAGTACATTTTCAATTGAAATCAAGTGCTTATTTGCTATAATGAAGTACATATGTTCCCATAATCAAGTATATATCTCCCTTAGTGAAGAACTAAATACAAATATCTCACACAATTTGTTCAGGTAATTGCTAATATATTTTCAATGGAAATTAAGTACATATTCGCAACAATGAAGTGCATATGTTTCAAAATCAAATATAAATCTTCCTTAGGAAATACTAAAGGATTGATATCTCAGGAAATCTATACAGGCTAATACCTTCGAACAAACAAAGTATAAATAAGGTTATGTTGAAGTACACTTTGCGCAATGGAATAATTAGTCTATAATAATTACAGGGAGGTTCAAGTACAATATTTTAAAGACTAAGTACATATTTGTACGAGTGGAAGGATGTATATGATCATCAAATGCTCATGTATTTACAACTTTGAATGCATACGTACACTTTACATTACTGCAAATGATAACTTAATCACTTGATTGCAAGTAGTTATCTGTTAATTACTTTAACTTGTTTGCATTCATACCATACTAATATTACACATATTTTTAGAGTTTTGGTTATTTATTATATAGAAATAAAAGGCAAAACAAGTAACGAAACTCAAACTCATCAATATTAGTACAAAAAATCAATAAATTGAGTACAAAATTGAAACTATGAAGTACACATGTCCCAAAATCATATATAAATCTCCGTTAGTGAAAGTACTAAAGCACTGATATCTCACACATCTGCTCATGTACAGGTAGTATATGTTCAATATAAATAGAGTACATAGATAGAACAAACAAAGTATATACGAGGTCATGTTGAAATAAACTTTATGCAAGCAACTGCTAGAACATTTTCAGTGGAAATGAATTACATATTTGCCATAATGAAGTACATATGTCTCGAAATCAAATATAAATCTCCCTTAGCGAAGTACTAAATACATATATGTCAGACAATTTGTTAAGGCAACTACTAGAATGTTTTCAGCAGAAATCAAGTATACATTTGCCATAATGAAGTACATATGTTTCGTAATCAAGTATAAATCTCCTTTAGTGAAGTACTAAGGTACTGATATCTCGAGAAATCTGTAAAGGCATCTGCTAGTTCATTTTCAGTGGAAATCAAGTCCATATTTGCTATAATGAAGTACATACGTTCCCATAATCAAGTATATATGTCCCTTAGTGAAGAACTAAATACAAATATCTCACACAATTTGTTCAGGCAACTGCTAATATATTTAAAGTGGAAATTAAGTACATCTTCGCAACAATGAAGTACATATGTTTCAAAATCAAATGTAAATCTGTCTTAGTGAAGTATTAAAGCATTGATATCTCGGGAAATTATACAGACTACTACATTCGAAAGAAGAAAGTATAAATAAGGTTATGATGAAGTACACTTTGTGCAATGGAATAATTAATCTATAACAACTATAGGGAGGTTCAAGTACAATATTTTAAAGAAAAAGTACATATTTGTACGAGTGGAAGGTTGGATATGATCATCAGATGCTCATGAATTTACAACTTTGAATGCATACGTACACTTTACATTAATGCGAATGATAACTTAATCCCTCGATTGCTAGTAGTTATCTCTTAAGTACTTTAACGTGTTTGTATTCATACCATACTAATATTACACATATTTTTAGAGTTTTGGTTATTTATTATAAAGAAATAAAAGGAAAAAAATGGAACAAAACTCAAATTCATCAATGTTAGTACAAAAAATGAAGAAATTGAGTGCATAATTGAAATTAGGAAGTACACATGTCCCGAAATCATATATAAATCTCCCTTAGTGAAAGTACTAAAGCACTGATATCTCACACATCTGCTCATGTACTGGGAGTATATGTTTAATATAAATAAAGTACATAGATAGAACAAACAAAGTATATACGAGGTCATGTTGAAGTACACTTTGTGCAAGCAACTGCTAGTACATTTTCAGTGGAAATTAGGTACGTATTTGCCATAATGAAGTACATATGTCTTGAAATAAAATATAAATCTCCCTTAGTGAAGTACTAGATACAGATTTGTCAGACAATTTGTTAAGGCAACTACTAGCATATTTTCAGCGGAGATCATGTATACATTTGCCATAATGAAGTATATATGTTTCAAAATCAAGTATAAATCTCCTTTATACTGATATCTTGAGAAATCTTTAAAGGCAACTGCTAGTACATTTTTAGCGGAAATCAAGTGCTTATTTGCTATAATGAAGTACATACCTTCCCGTAATCAAGTATGTATCTCCCTTAGTGAATAACCGAATACAAATATCTCACACAATTTGTTCAGGCAACTGCTAATATATTTTCAGTGGAAATTAAGTACATATTCGAAATAATAATAAAGTACATATGTTTCAAAATCAAATATAAATCTGCCTTAGTGAAGTATTAAAGCATTGACATCTCAGGAAATCTATACAGGCTACTACCTTCGAACGAAGAAAGTACAAATAAGGTTATGTTGAAGTACACTTTGTGCAATGAAATAATTAATCTATAATAATTATAGGGAGGTTCAAGTACAATATTTTAAAGATTAAGTACATATTTGCATGAGTGGATGGATAGATATGATCATCAAATGCCCATGTATTCACAACTTTGAATGCATACGTATACTTTACATTACTGCGAATGATAACTTAATCCCTCGATTGCTAGTAGTTATCTCTAAAGTACTTTAACATGTTTGTATTCATACCATACCAATATTACACATATTTTTAGAGTTTTGGTTATTTATTATAAAGAAATAAAAGGAAAAAAAAGGAACGAAACTCAAATTCATCAATATTAGTACAAAAATTCAAGAAATTGAGTACATAATTGAAATTACGAAGTACACATGTCCCAAAATCATATATAAATCGTTCTTAGTGAAAGTAGTAAAGTACTGATATCTCACACATCTGCTCATGTACTGGTAGTATATGTTTAATATAAATAAAGTACACAGATAGAACAAACAAAGTATATTCGTGGTCATGTTGAAGTAGATTTTGTGCAAGCAACTGCTAGTATATTTTTAGTGGAAATCAAGTACGTATTGGCCATAATGAAGTACATATGTCTTGAAATCAAATATAAATCTCCCTTAATGAAGTGCTAAATACAGATATGTCAGACAATTTGTTAAGGCAACTACTAGCATATTTTCAGCGGAAATCATGTATACATTTGCCATAATGAAGTATATATGTTTCAAAATCAAGTATAAATATCCTTCAGTGAAGTACTAAGGTACTGATATGTCGAGAAATCTGTAAAGGCAACTGCTAGTACATTTTCAGTTGAAATCAAGTGCTTATTTGCTGTAATGAAGTACATATGTTCTCGTAATCAAGTATATATCTCCCTTAGTGAAGAACTAAATACAAATATCTCACACAATTTGTTCAGGCAACTGCTAATATATTTTCAGTGGAAATTAAGTACATATTCGCAAGAATGAAGTACATTTTTTTCAAAATAAAATATAAATCTCCCTTAGGGAAGTATTAAAGCATTGATATCTAAGGAAATCTATACAGGATACTACCTTTGAGCAAACAAAGTATAAATAGGGTTATGTTGAAGTACACATTCTGCAATGCAATAATTAATCTATAATAATTATAGGGAGGTTCAAGTACAATATTTTAAAGACTAAGTACATATTTGTACGAGTGGAAGGATGGATATGATCATCAAATGCTCATGTATTTAAAACTTCGAATGCATACGTACACTTTACATTAATGCGAATGACAACTTAATCCCACGATTGCTAGTCGTTATCTCTTAAGTACTTTAACATGTTTGTATTCATACCACACTAATATTACACATATTTTTAGCGTTTTGATTATTTATTACAAAGAAATAAAAGGAAAAAAAAGGAACGAAACTCAAATTCATCAATATTAGTAAAAAAAATCAAGAAATTGAGTACATAATTGAAATTACGAAGTACACATGTCCCAAAATCGTATATAAATCTCCCTTAGTGAAGGTAGTAAAGCACTGATATATCACACATCTGCTCATGTACTGGTAGTATATGTTTAATATAAATAAAGTACATAGATAGAACAAACAAAGTGTATTCGTGGTCATGTTGAAGTACACTTTGTGCAAGCAACTGCTAGTACATTTTCAGTGGAAATCAGGTACATATTTGCCACAATGAAGTACATATGTCTTGAAATCAAATATAAATCTCCCTTAGTGAATTACTAAATACAGATATGTCAGATAATTTGTTAAGGCAACTACTAGCATATTTTCAGCGGAAATCAAGTATACATTTGCCATAGTGAAGTACATATGTTTCGAAATCAAGTATAAATCTCATTTTGAGAAGTACTAAGGTACTGATATGTCGAGAAATCTGTAAACGCAACTGCTAGTACATTTTCAGTGGAAATCAAGTCTATATTTGCTATAATGAAGTACATACGTTCCCATAATCAAGTACATATCTCCTTTAGTGAAGAACTCAATACAAATATCTCACACAACTTGTTCAGGCAACAACTAGCATATTTTTAGTTGAAATTAAGTACATATTCCCAAGAATGAAGTACATTTGTTTCAAAATCAAATATAAATCTCCCTTAGGGAAGTATTAAAGCAATGATATCTCAGGAATTCTATACAGGATACTACCTTCGAACGAACAAAGTATAAATAGGGTTATGTTGAAGTACAATTTGTGCAACTGAATAGTTAATCTATAATAATTATTGGGAGGTTCAAGTACAATATTTTAAAGACTAAGTACATATTTGTACTAGTGGAAGGTTGGATATGATCATCAAATGCTCATGTAATTACAACTTTGAATGCATACCTACACTTTACATTAATGCGAATGATAACTTAATCCCTCGATTGCTACTAGTTATCTCTTGAGTACTTTAACATGTTTGTATTCATACCATACTAATAATACACATATTTTTAGAGTTTTGGTTATTTATTATAAAGAAATAAAAGGAAAAAAAAGGAACGAAACTCAAATTCATCACTATTAGTACAAAAAATCAAGAAATTGAGTACATAATTGAAATTACGAAGTGCACAGGTCCCAAAATCATATATAAATGTTTCTTAGTGAAAGTAGTAAAGTACTGATATCTCACACATCTGCTCATGTACTGGTAGTATATGCTTAATATAAAAAAAGTACATAGATAGAACAAACAAAGTATATTCGTGCTCATGTTGAAGTACACTTTGTGTAAGCAACTGCTAGTACATTTTCAGTGGAAATCAGGTACGAATTTGCCATAATGAAGTAGATATGTCTTGAAATCAAATATAAATCTCCCTTAGTGAAGTACTAAATACAGATATGTCAGACAATTTGTTAAGGCAACTGCTAGCATATTTTCAGCGGAAATCATGTATATATTTGCCATAATGAAGTATATATGTTTCAAAATCAAGTATAAATCTCCTTTAGTGAAGTACTAAGGTGCTGATATGTCGAGAAATCTGTAAAGGCAACTGCTAGTATATTTTCAGTTGAAATCAAGTGCTTATTTGCTATAATGAAGTGCATATGTTCTCGTAATCAAGTATATATCTCCCTTAGTGAAGAACTAAATACAAATATCTCACACACTTTGTTCAGTAGAAATTAAGTACATATTCGCAAGAATGAAGTACATTTGTTTCAAAATAAAATATAAATCTTCCTCAGGGAAGTATTAAAGCATTGATATCTCAGGGAATCTATACAGGATACTACCTTCGAGCAAACCAAGTATAAATAGGGTTATGTTGAAGTACACATTCTGCAATGGAATAATTAATCTATAATAATTATAGGGAGGTTCAAGTACAATATTTTAAAGACTAAGTACATATTTGTACGAGTGGAATGATGGATATGATCATCAAATGCTCATGTATTTACAACTTTGAATGCATACGTACACTTTCCATTAATGCGAATGACAACTTAAACGCACGATTGCTAGTTGTTATCTCTTAAGTACTTTAACATGTTTGTATTCATACCATACTAATCTTACACATATTTTTAGTGTTTTGGTTATTTATTATAAAGAAATAAATGGGAAAAAAAGGAACGAAACTCAAATTCATCAATATTAGTACAAAAATTCAAGAAATTGAGTACATAGTTGAAATAAAGAAGTACACGTGTCCCAAAATCATATATAAATCACCCTTAGTGAAAGTAGTAAAGTGCTGATATCTCACACATCTGCTCATGTACTGGTAGTATATGTTTAATATAAATAAAGCACATAGATAGAACAAACAAAGTATATACGAGGTCATGTTGAAGTACACTTTGTGCAAGCAACTGCTAGTACATGTTCAGTAGAAATCAAGTACGTATACATATGTCTTGAAATCAAATGTAAATCTCCTTTAGTGAAGTACTAAATACAGATATGTCAGACAATTTGTTAAGGCAACTACTAGCATATTTTCAGCGGAAATCATGTATACATTTGCCATAATGAAGTATATATGTTTCAAAATCAAGTATAAATCTCCTTTAGTGAAGTAATAAGGTACTGATATCTTGAGAAATCTTTAAAGGCAACTGCCAGTACATTTTCAGTGGAAATCAAGTGCTTATTTGCTATAATGAAGTACATACATTCCCGTAATCAAGTATGTATCTCCCTTAGTGAATAACCGATTACAAATATCTAACACAATTTGTTCAGGCAACTGCTAATATATTTTCAGTGGAAATTAAGTACATATTCGCAATAATAAAGTACATATGTTTCAAAATCAAATATAAATCTGCCTTAGTGAAGTATTAAAGCATTGACATCTCAGGAAATCTATACAGGCTACTACCTTCGAACGAAGAAAGTATAAATAAGGTTATGTTGAAGTACACTTTGTGCAATGGAATAATTAATCTATAATAATTATAGGGAGGTTCAAGTACAATATTTAAAAGACTAAGTACATATTTGTATGAGTGGATGGATAGATATGATCATCAAATGCCCATGTATTCACAACTTTGAATGTATACGTACACTTTACATTACTGCGAATGATAACTTAATCCCTCGATTGCTAGTAGTTATCTATTAAGTACTTTAACATGTTTGTATTCATACCATACTAATATTACATATATTTTTAGAGTTTTGGTTATTTATTATAAAGAAATAAAAGGAAAAAGAGGAACGAAACTCGAATTCATCAATATTAGTACAAAAAATCAAGAAATTGAGTACATAATTGAAATTACGAAGTACACATGTCCCAAAATCATATATAAATCTCCCTTAGTGAAAGTGGTAAAGTACTGATATCTCACACATCTGCTCATGTACTGGTAGTATATGTTTAATATAAATAAAGTACATGGATAGAACAAACAAAGTATATTCATGGTCATGTTGAAGTACATTTTGTGCAAAAAACTGCTAGTACATTTTCAGTGGAAATCAGGTACGTATTTGCCATAATGAAGTACATATGTCTTGAAATCAAATATAAATATGCCTTAGTGAAGTAGTAAATACAGACATGTCAGACAATTTGTTAAGGCAACTACTAGCATATTTTCAGCGGAAATCAAGTATACATTTTCCACAATGAAGTGCATATGTTTCGAAATCAAGTATAAATCTCCTTTTGAGAAGTACTAAGGTACTGATATGTCGAGAAATCTGTAAACGCAACTGCTAGTACATTTTCAGTGGAAATCAAGTCCATATTTGCTATAATGAAGTACATATATTCCCATAATCAAGTACATATCTCCTTTAGTGAAGAACTAAATACAAATATCTCACACAATTTGTTCAGGCAACTGCTAGCATATTTTCAATTGAAATTAAGTTCGTATTCCCAAGAATGAAGTACATTTGTTTCAAAATCAAATATAAATCTCCCTTTGGGAAGTATTAATACATTGATATCTCAGGAAATCTATACAGGATAATACCTTCGAGCGAACGAAGTATAAATAGGGTTATGTTGAAGTACACTTTGTGCAACTGAATAATTAATCTATAATAATTATAGGGAGGTTCAAGTACAATATATTAAAGACTAAGTATATATTTGTACGAGTGGAAGGATGGATATGATCATCAAATGCTCATGTATTCACAACTTTGAATGCATACGTACACTTTACATTACTGCGAATGATAACTTAATCCCTCGATTGCTAGTAGTTATCTCTTAAGTACTTTAACATGTTTGTATTCATACCATACTAATATTACACATATTTTCACAGTTTTGGTTATTTATTATAACAAAATAAAAGGAAAAAAAAAGGAACGACACTCAAATTCATCAATATTAGTACAAAAAATGAAGAAATTGGGTAGATAATTGAAATTATGAAGTACACATGTCCCGAAATCATATACAAATCTCCGTTAGTGAAAGTACCAAAGCACTGATATCTCACACATCTGCTCATGTACTGGTAGTGTATGTTCAATATAAATAAAGTACATAGATAGAACAAACAAAGTATATACGAGGTCATGTTGAAGTAAACTTTGGGCAAGGAACTGCAAGCACATTTTCAGTGGAAATCAGGTACGTATTTGTCATAATGAAGTACATATGTCGTGAAATCAAATATAAATCTCCCTTAGTGAAGTACTAAATACAGATATGTTAGACTATTTGTTAAGGCAACTACTATCATATTTTCAGCCGAAATCATGTATACATTTGCCATAATGAAGTATATATGTTTCAAAATCAAGTATAAATCTCCTTTAGTGAAGTACTAAGGTACTGATATCTTGAGAAATCTTTAAAGGCAACTGTTAGTACATTTTCAGTGGAAAACAAGTGCTTATTTGCTATAATGAAGTACATACATTCCCGTAATCAACTATGTATCTCCCTTCGTGAATAACCGAATACAAATATCACACACAATTTGTTCAGGCAACTGCTAATATATTTTCAGTGGAAATTAAGTACATATTCGCAAGAATGAAGTACATTTGTTTCAAAATCAAATATAAATCTCCCTTAGGGATGTATTAATACATTGATATCTCTGGAAATCTATACAGGATACTACCTTCGAGCAGACGAAGCATAAATAGGGTTATGTTGAAGTACACATTCTGCAATGGAATAATTAATATATAATAATTATAGGGAGATTCAAGTACAATATTTTGAAGACTAAGTACATATTTGTACGTGTGGAAGGATGGATATGATCATCAAATGCTCATGTATTTACAACTTTGAATGCATACGTACACTTTCCATTAATGCGAATGAGAACTTAAACCCACGATTGCTAGTTGTTATCTCTTAAGTACTTTAACATGTTTGTATTCATACCACACTAATCTTACACATATTTTTAGTATTTTGGTTATTTATTATAAAGAAATTAAACCAAAAAAAAGGAACGAAACTCAAATTCATCAATATTAGTACAAAAAATCAAGAAATTGAGTACATAATCGAAATTATGAAGTACACATGTCCCAAAATCTTATATAAATCTCCCTTAGTGAAAGTACTAATGCACTGATATCTCACAAATCTGCTCATGTACTGGTAGTATATGTTCAATACAAATAAAGTACATAGATAGAACAAACAAAGTATATACGAGGTCATGTTGAAGTACACTTTGTGCAAGCAACTGCAAGTACATTTTCAGTGGAATGAAGTACGTATTTCCGTAATGAAGTACATATACCTCGAAATCAAATATAAATCTCCCTTATTGAAGTACTAAATACAGATATGTCAGACTATTTGTTCAGGCAACTACGAGCATATTTTCAACGGAAGTAATGCATATATTAGCCATAGTGATGTACATATGTTTCAAAATCAAGTATAAATCTCCTTTAGTGAAGTAATAAGGTACTGATATCTTGAGAAATCTTTAAAGGCAACTGCCAGTACATTTTCAGTGGAAATCAAGTGCTTATTTGCTATAATGAAGTACATACATTCCCGTAATCAAGTATGTATCTCCCTTAGTGAATAACCGAATACAAGTATCTCACACAATTTGTTCAGGCAACTGCTAATTTATTTTCAGTGTAAATTAAGTACATATTCGCAATAATAAAGTACATATGTTTCAAAATCAAATATAAATCTGCCTTAGTGAAGTATTAAAGCATTGACATCTCAGGAAATCTATACAGGCTACTACCTTCGAACGAAGAAAGTATAAATAAGGTTATGTTGAAGTACACTTTGTGCAATGGAATAATTAATCTATAACAATTATAGGGAGGTTCAAGTACATTATTTTAAAGACTAAGTACATATTTGTATGAGTGGATGGATAGATATGATCATCAAATGCCCATGTATTCACAACTTTGAATGCATACGTACACTTTACATTACTGCAAATGATAAGTTATTCCTTCGATTGCTTGTAGTTATCTATTAAGTACTTTAACATGTTTGTATTCATACCATACTAATATTACATATATTTTTAGAGTTTTGGTTATTTATTATAAAGAAATAAAAGGAAAAAGAGGAACGAAACTCAAATTCATCAATATTAGTACCAAAAATCAAGAAATTGAGTACATAATTGAAATTACGAAGTACACATGTCCCAAAATCATATATAAATCTCCCTTAGTGAAAGTGGTAAAGTACTGATATCTCACACATCTGCTCATGTACTGGTAGTATATGTTTAATATAAATAAAGTACACAGATAGAACAAAAAAAGTATATTCGTGGTCATGTTGAAGTACACTTTCTGCAAGCAACTACTAGTACATTTTCAGTCGAAATCAGGTACGTATTTGCCATAATGAAGTACATATGTCTTGAAATCAAATATAAATCTCCCTTAGAGAAGTACTAAATACAGATATGTCAGACAATTTGTTAAGGCAACTACTAGCATATTTTCAGCGGAAATCAAGTACACATTTGCCATAATGAAGTACAATGTTTCGAAATCAAGTATAAATCTCCTTTTGTGAAGTACTAAGGTACTGATATCTCGAGAAATCTGTAAAGGCAACTGCTAGTACATTTTCTGTTGAAATCAAGTGCTTGTTTGCTATAATGAAGTACATACATTCCCGTAATCAAGTATGTATCTCCCTTAGTGATGAACTAAATACAAATATCTCACACAATTTGTTCAGGCAACTGCAAATATATTTACAGTGGAAATTAAGTACATATTCGCAATAATAAAGTACATATGTTTCAAAATCAAATATAAATCTCCCTTAGTGAAGTATTAAAGCATTGATATCTAAGGAAATCTATACAGGCTACTACCTTCGAAGAAACAAAGTATAAATAGGGTTATGTTGAAGTACACTTTGTGCAACTAAATAATTAATCTATAATAATTATAGAGAGGTTCAAGTACAATATTTTAAAGACTAAGTATATATTTGTACGAGTGGAAGAATGGATATGATCATCAAATGCTCATGTATTCACAACTTTGAATGCATACGTACACTTTGAATCACTGCGAATGAAAACTTTATCCCTCGATTGCTAGTAGTTATCTCTTATGTACTTTAACATGTTTGTATTCATACCATACTAATATTACACATATTGTTAGAGTTTTGGTTATTTATTATAATGAAATAAAAGGAGAAAATTGAACAAAACTCAAATTCATCAATATTAGCACAAAAAATCTATTAATTAAGTATATAATTGAAATAATGAAGTACATATGTCCCAAAATCATATATAAATCTCCCTTTGTGAAAGTACTAAAGCGTAGATATCTCACACATCTGCTCATGTGCTCGTAGTACATGTTCAATATAAATAAAGTACATAGACAGAACAAACAAAGTATATACGAGATCATGTTGAAATACACTTTGTGCAAGCAACTGCTGGTACATTTTCAGGGGAAATCAGGTACGTATTTGCCATAATGAAGTCCATGTGTCTCGAAATCAAATATAAATGTCCCTTAGTGAAGTACTAAATACAGATATGTCAGACAATTTGTTCAGGCAACTACAAGCGTATTTTCAGCGGAAATCAAGTATACATTTGCCATAATGGAGTACATATGTTTCGAAATCAAGTATAAATCTCCTTTAGTGAAGTAATAAGGTACTGATATCTCGAGAAATCTGTAAAGGCAACTGCTAGTGCATACTCTGTTGAAATCAAGTGCTTGTTTGCTATAATGAAGTACATACGTTCCCGTAATCAAGTATGTATCTCCCTTAGTGAAAAACTAAATACAAATATCTCACACAATTTGTTCAGGCAACTGCTAATATATTTAAAGTGGAAATTAAGTACATATTCGCAATAATAAAGTACATATGTTTCAAAATCACATATAAATCTCCCTTAGTGAAGTATTAAAGCATTGATATCTCAGGAAATCTATACAGGCTACTACCTTCGAACGAACAAAGTGTAAATAGGGTTATGTTGAAGTACACTTTGTGCAACTGAATAATTAATCTATAATAATTATAGGGAGGTTCAAGTACAATATTTTAAAGACTAAGTGCATATTTGTATGACTGGAAGGATGGATATGATCATCAAATTCTCATGTATTCACAACATTGAATGAATACGTACACTTTACATTACTGCGAATGATAACTTAATCCCTCAATTGCTAGTAGTTATATCTTAAGTACTTTAACATGTTTGTATTCATACCATACTAATATTACACATATTTTTAGAGTTTTGGTTATTTATTATCAAGAAATAAAAGGAAAAAAAAGGAACGAAACTCAAATTCATCAATATTAGTACAGAAAATCAAGAAATTGGGTACATAATTGAAATTATGAAGTACACATATCAGGAAATCATATACAAATCTCCGTTAGTGAAAGCACTAAAGCACTGATATCTCACACATCTGCTCATGTACTGGTAGTATATGTTCAATATAAATAAAGTACATGGATAGAACAAACAAATTATATACGAGGTCATGTTGAAGTACACTTTGGGCAAGCAACTGCAAGTACATTTTCAGTGGAAATGAAGTACGTATTTGCCGTAATGAAGTACATATGTCTCGAAATCAAATATAAATCTCTCTTAGTGAAGTACTAAATGCAGATATGTCAAACAATTCGTTCAGGCAACTACGAGCATATTTTCAACGGAAGTCATGTATATATTTGCCATAATGATGTACATATGTTTCGAAATCAAGTATAAATCTCCTTTAGTGAAGTAATAAGGTACTGATATCTCGAGAAATCTATAAAGGCAACTGCTAGTACATTTTCTGTTGAAATCAAGTGCTTGTTTGCTATAATGAAGTACATACGTTCCCGTAATCAAGTATGTATCTCCCTTAGTGAAAAACTAAATACAAATATCTCACACAATTTGTTCAGGAAACTGCTAATATATTTAAAGTGGAAATTAAGTACATATTCGCAATAATAAAGTACATATGTTTCAAAATCACATATAAATCTCCCTTAGTGAAGTATTAAAGCATTGATATCTCAGGAAATCTATACAGGCTACTACCTTCGAACGAACAAAGTGTAAATAGGGTTATGTTGAAGTACACTTTGTGCAACTAAATAATTAATCTATAATAATTATAGGGAGGTTCAAGCACAATATTTTAAAGACTAAGTATATATTTGTACGAGTGGAAGGATGGATATGATTATCAAATGCTCATGTATTCACAACTTTGAATGCATACGTACACTTTACATTACTGCGAATGATAACTTAATCCCTCGATTGCTAGTAGTTATCATTTAAGTACTTTAACATGCTTGAATTCATACCATACTAATATTACACGTATTTTTACAGTTTTGGTTATTTATTATAACAAAATAAAAGGAAAAAAAAGGAACGAAACTCAAATTCATCAATATTAGTACAAGAAATCAAGAAATTGGGTACATAATTGAAATTATGAAGTACACAAGTCCGGAAATCATATACAAATCTCCGTTAGTGAAAGTACTAAAGCACTGATATCTCACACATCTGCTCATGTACTGGTAGTATATGTTCAATATAAATAAAGTACATAGATAGAACAAACAAAGTATATACGAGGTCATGTTGAAGTACACTTTGGGCAAGCAACTGCAAGTACATTTTCAGTGGAAATGAAGTACGTATTTGTCGTAATGAAGTTCATATGTGTCGAAATCAAATATAAATCTCTCTTAGTGAAGTACTAAATGAAGATATGTCAGACAATTTGTTCAGGCAACTACGAGCATATTTTCAACGGAAGTCATGTATATATTTGCCATAATGATGTACATATGTTTCGAAATCAAGTATAAATCTACTTTAGTTAAGTAATAAGGTACTGATATCTCGAGAAATCTGTAAAGGCAACTGCTAGTACATTTTCTGTTGAAATCAAGTGCTTGTTTGCTATAATGAAGTACATACATTCCCGTAATCAAGTATGTATCTCCCTTAGTGAAGAACAAAATACAAATAGTTCACACAATTTGTTCAGGCAACTGCTAATATATTTAAAGTGGAAATTAAGTACATATTCGCAATAATAAAGTACATATGTTTCAAAATCACATATAAATCTCCCTTAGTGAAGTATTAAAGCATCGATATCTCAGGAAATCTATACAGGCTAATACCTTCGAACAAACAAAGTATAAATAGGGTTATGTTGAAGTACACTTTGTGCAACTAAATAATTAATCTATAATAATTATAGGGAGGTTCAAGCACAATATTTTAAAGACTAAGTATATATTTGTACGAGTGGAAGGATAGATATGATCATCAAATGCTCATGTATTCACAACTTTGAATGCATACGTACACTTTACATTACTGCGAATGATAACTTAATCCCTCGATTGCTAGTAGTTATCTCTTAAGTACTTTAACATGTTTGTATTCATACCATACTAATATTACACATATTTTTACAGTTTTGGTTATTTATTATAACAAAATAAAAGGAAAAAAAAGGAACGAAACTCAAATTCATCAATATTAGTACAAAAAATCTAGAAATTGGGTACATAATTGAAATTATGAAGTACACATGTCCGGAAATCATATACAAATCTCCGTTAGTGAAAGTACTAAAGTACTGATATCTCACTCATCTGCTCATGTACTGGTAGTATATGTTTAATATAAATAAAGTGCACAGATAGAACAAAAAAAGTATATTCGTGGTCATGTTGAAGTACACTTTCTGCAAGCAACTACTAGTACATTTTCAGTCGAAATCAGGTACGTATTTGCCATAATGAAGTCCATGTGTCTCGAAATCAAATATAAATCTCCCTTAGTGAAGTACTAAATATAGATATGTCAGACAATTTGTTCAGGCAACTACTAGCATATTTTCAGCAGAAATCAAGTATACATTTGCCATACTGAAGTACATATGTTTCGAAATCAAGTATAAATATCCTTTAGTGAAGTAATAAGGCACTGATATCTCGAGAAATCTGTAAAGGCAACTGCTAGTGCATACTCGGTTGAAATCAAGTGCTTGTTTGCTATAATGAAGTACATACGTTCCCGTAATCAAGTATGTATCTCCCTTAGTGAAGAACTATATACAAATATCTCACACAATTTGTTCAGGCAACTGCTAATGTATTTAAAGTGGAAATTAAGTGCATATTCGCAATAATAAAGTACATATGTTTCAAAATCACATATAAATCTCCCTTAGTGAAGTATTAAAGCATTGATATCTCAGGAAATCTATACAGGCTACTACCTTCGAACGAACAAAGTGTAAATAGGGTTATGTTGAAGTACACTTTGTGCAACTGAATAATTAATCAATAATAATTATAGGTAGGTTCAAGTACAATATTTTAAAGACTAAGTATATATTTGTACGAGTGGAAGGATAGATATGATCATCAAATGCTCATGTATTCACAACACTGAATGCATACGTACACTTTACATTACTGCGAATGATAACTTAATCCCTCGATTGCTAGTAGTTATCTCTTAAGTACTTTAACATGTTTGTATTCATACCATACTAATATTACACATATTTTTACAGTTTTGGTTATTTATTATAACAAAATAAAAGGAAAAAAAAGGAACGAAACTCAAATTCATCAATATTAGTACAAAAAATCAAGAAATTGGGTACGTAATTGAAATTATGAAGTACACATGTCCGGAAATCATATACAAATCTCCGTTAGTGAAAGTACTAAAGCACTGATATCTTACTCATCTGCTCATGTACTGGTAGTATATGTTTAATATAAATAAAGTGCACAGATAGAACAAAAAAAGAATATTCGTGGTCATGTTGAAGTACACTATCTGTAGGCAACTACTAGTACATTTTCAGTCGAAATCAGGTACGTATTTGGCATAATGAAGTCCATGTGTCTCGAAATCAAATATAAATCTCCCTTAGTGAAGTACTAAATATAGATATGTCAGACAATTTGTTAAGGCAACTACTAGCATACTTTCAGCGGAAATCAAGTATACATTTGCCATAATGAAGTACAATGTTTCGAAATCAAGTATAAATCTCTTTTTGTGAAGTAATAAGGCACTGATATCTCGAGAAATCTATAAAGGCAACTGCTAGTATATTTTCTGTTGAAATCAAGTGCTTATTTGCTATAACAAAGTACATACGTTCCCGTAATCTTGTATGTATCTCCCTTAGTGAAGAACTATATACAAATATCTCACACAATTTGTTCAGGCAACTGCTAATATATTTAAAGTGGAAATTAAGTACATATTCGCAATAATAAAGTACATATGTTTCAAAATCACATATAAATCTCCCTTAGTGAAGTATTAAAGCATTGGTATCTCAGGAAATCTATACAGGCTACTACCTTCGAACGAACAAAGTGCAAATAGGGTTATGATGAAGTACACTTTGTGCAACTGAATAATTAATCTATAATAATTATAGGGAGGTTCAAGTACACTATTTTAAAGACTATGTGCATATTTGTATGAGTGGAAGGATGGATATGATCATCAAATTCTCATGTATTCACAACACAGAATGCATACGTACACTTTACATTACTGCGAATGATAACTTAATCCCTCAATTGCAAGTAGTTATCTCTTAAGTACTTTAACATGTTTGTATTCATACCATACTAATATTACACATATTTTTAGAGTTTTGGTTATTTATTATCAAGAAATAAAAGGAAAAAAAAGGAACGAAACTCAAATTCATCAATATTAGTACAAAAAATCAAGAAATTGGGTACATAATTGAAATTATGAAGTACACATGTCCGGAAATCATATACAAATCTCCGTTAGTGAAAGTACTAAAGCACTGATATCTCACTCATCTGCTCATGTACTAGTAGTAAATGTTTAATATAAATAAAGTACACAGATAGAACAAAAAAAGTATATTCGTGGTCATGTTGAAGTACACTTTCTGCAAGCAACTACTAGAACATTTTCAGTCGAAATCAGGTACGTATTTGCCATAATGAAGTCCATGTGTCTCGAAATCAAATATAAATCTCCCTTACTGAAGTACTAAATACAGATATGTCAGACAATTTGTTCAAGCAACTACTAGCATATTTTCAGCGGAAATCAAGTATACATTTGCCATACTGAAGTACATATGTTTCGAAATCAAGTATAAATCTCCTTTAGTGAAGTAATAAGGTACTGATATCTCGAGAATTCTGTAAAGGCAACTGCTAGTGCATTTTCTGTTGAAATCAAGTGCTTATTTGCTATAATGAAGTACATACGTTCCCGTAATCAAGTATGTATCTCCCTTAGTGAAGAACTATGTACAAATATCTCCCACAATTTGTTCAGGCAACTGCTAATATATTTAAAGTGGAAATTAAGTACATATTCGCAATAATAAAGTACATATATTTCAAAATCACATATAAATCTCCCTTAGTGAAGTATTAAAGCATTGATATCTCAGGAAATCTATACAGGCTACTACATTCGAACGAACAAAGTGTAAATAGGGTTATGTTGAAGTAAACTTTGTGCAACTAAATAATTAATCTATACTAATTGTAGGGAGGTTCAAGTACAATATTTTAAAGACTAAGTATATATTTGTACGAGTGGAAGGATGTATATGATCATCAAATGCACATGTATTCACATCTTTGAATGCATACGTACACTTTACATTACTGCGAATGATAACATAATCCCTCGATTGCTAGTAGTTATCTCTTAAGTACTTCAACATGTTTGTATTCATACCATACTAATATTACATATATTTTTACAGTTTTGGTTATTTATTATAACAAAATAAAAGGAAAAAAAAGGAACGAAACTCAAATTCATCAATATTAGTACATAAAATCAAGAAATTAGGTACATAATCGAAATTATGAAGTACACATGTCCGGAAATCATATACAAATCTCCGTTAGTGAAAGTACTAAAGCACTGATATCTCACTCATCTGCTCATGTACTAGTAGTAAATGTTTAATATAAATAAAGTACACAGATAGAACAAAAAAAGTATATTCGTGGTCATGTTGAAGTACACTTTCTGCAAGCAACTACTAGTACATTTTCAGTCGAAATCAGGTACGTATTTGCCATAATGAAGTCCATGTGTCTCGAAATCAAATATAAATCTCCCTTAGTGAAGTACTAAATACAGATATGTCAGACAATTTGTTCAGGCAACTACTAGCATATTTTCAGCGGAAATCAAGTATACATTTGCCATAATGAAGTACATATGTTTCGAAATCAAGTATAAATCTCCTTTAGTGAAGTAATAAGGCACTGATATCTCGAGAATTCTGTAAAGGCAACTGCTAGTACATTTTCTGTTGAAATTAAGTGCTTATTTGCTATAATGAAGTACATACATTCCCGTAATCAAGTATGTATCTCCCTTAGTGAAGAACTAAATACAAATATCTCACACAATTTGTTCAGGCAACTGCTAATATATTTAAAGTGGAAATTAAGAACATATTCGCAATAATAAAGTACATATGTTTCAAAATCACATATAAATCTCCCTCAGTGAAGTATTAAAGCATTGATATCTCAGGAAATCTATACAGGCTACTACCTTCGAACGAACAAAGTGTAAATAGGGTTATGTTGAAGTAAACTTTGTGCAACTAAATAATTAATCTACAATAATTATAGGGAGGTTCAAGTACATTATTTTAAAGACTAAGTATGTATTTGTACGAGTGGAAGGATGGATATGATTGTCAAATGCTCATGCATTCACAACATTGAATGCATACGTACACTTTACATTACTGCGAATGATAACATAATCCCTCGATTGCTAGTAGTTATCTCTTAAGTACTTCAACATGTTTGTATTCATACCATACTAATATTACATATATTTTTACAGTTTTGGTTATTTATTATAACAAAATAAAAGGAAAAAAAAGGAACGAAACTCAAATTCATCAATATTAGTACAAAAAATCAAGAAATTGGGTACATAATTGAAATTATGAAGTACACATGTCCGGAAAATCATATATAAATCTCCGTTAGTGAAAGTACTAAAGCACTGATATGTCACACATCTGCTCATGTACTGGTAGTATATGTTTAATATAAATAAAGTACACAGATAGAACAAAAAAAGTATACTCGTGGTCATGTTGAAGTACACTTTCTGCAAGCAACTACTAGTACATTTTCAGTCGAAATCAGGTACGTATTTGCCATAATGAAGTACATATGTCTTGAAATCAAATATAAATCTCCCTTAGTGAAGTACTAAATACAGATATGTCAGACAATTTGTTAAGGCAACTACTAGCATATTTTCAGCGGAAATCAAGTATACATTTGCCATAATGAAGTACAATGTTTCGAAATCAAGTATAAATCTCCTTTTGTGAAGTACTAAGGTACTGATATCTCGAGAAACCTGTAAAGACAACTGCTTGTACATTTTCTGTTGAAATCAAGTCCTTCTTTGCTATAATGAAGTACATACATTCCTGTAATCAAGTATGTATCTCCCTTAGTGAAGAACTAAATACAAATATCTCACACAATTTGTTCAGGCAACTGCTAATATATTTAAAGTGGAAATTAATTACATATTTGCAATAATAAAGTACATATGTTTCAAAATCACATATAAATCTCCCTTAGTAAAGTATAAAAGCATTGATATCTCAGGAAATCTATACAGGCTACTACCTTCGAACAAACAAAGTATAAATAGGGTTATGTTGAAGTACACTTTGTGCAACTAAATAATTAATCTATAATAATTATAGGGAGGTTCAAGTACAATATTTTAAAGACTAAGTATATATTTGCACGAGTGGAAGGATGGATATGATCATCAAATGCTCATGTATTTACAACTTTGAATGCATACGTACACTTTACATTAATGCGAATGATAACTTAATCCCTCGTTTGCTAGTAGTTATCTCTTAAGTACTTTAACATATTTGTGTTCATATCATACTAATGTTACACATATTTTTAGAGTTTTGGTTATTTATTATAAAGATATAAAAGGAAAAAAAAGGAACGAAAATCAAATTCATCAATATTAGTTCAAAAAATCAAGAAATGGAGTACATAATTGAAATTATGAAGTACACATGTTCCAAAATCACATATAAATCTCTCTTAGTGAAAGTAGTAAACTGTTAATATATTTTCAATGGAAATTAAGTACATATTCGAAACAATGAAGTGCATATGTTTCAAATTCAAATATAAATCTTCCTTAGTGAAGTATTAAAGGATTGATATCTCAGGAAATCTGTACAGGCTGCTACCTTCGAACGAACAAAGTATAAATAGGGTTATGTTGAAGTACACTTTGTGCAATGGAACAATTAGTCTATAATAATTATAGGGAGGTTCAAGTACAATATTTTAAAGACTAAGTACATATTTGTACGAGTGGAAGGATGGATATGATCATCAAATGCTCATGTATTTACAACTTTGAATGCATACGTACACTTTACATTATTGCGAATGATAACTTAATCCCTCGATTGCTAGTAGTTATCTCTTAAGTACTTTAACATGTTTGTAGTCATACCATACTAATATTACACATATTTTTAGAGTTTTGGTTATTTATTATAAAGAAATAAAAGGCAAAACAAGGAACGAAACTCTAACTCATCAATATTAGTACAAAAAATCAATAAATTGAGTACAAATTTGAAATTATGAAGTGCATATATCCCAAAATCATATATAAATCTCCGTTAGTGAAAGTACTAAAGCACTTATATCTCACACATCTGCTCATGTACTCGTAGTACATGTTCAATATAAATAAAGTACATAGACAGAACAAACAAAGTATATACGAGGTCATGTTGAAATACACTTTGTGCATGCAACTGCTAGAACATTTACAGTGGAAACGAATTACATATTTGCCATAATGAAGTACATATGTCTCGAAATCAAATATAAATCTCCCTTAGCGAAGTACTAAATACAGATATGTCAGACATTTGTTCAGGCAACTACTGGCACGTTTTTAGCGGAAATCAAGTATACATTTGCCATAATGAAGTACATATGTTTCGAAATCAAGTGTAAATCTTCTTTAGTGAAGTACCAAGGTACTGATATCTTGAGAAATCTATAAAGGCAACTACTAGTACATTTTCAGTTGAAATCAAGTGCTTATTTGCTATAATGAAGTACATATGTTCCCGTAATCAAGTATATGTCTCCCTTAGTGAAGAACTAAATACAAATATCTCACACAATTTGTTCAGGCAACAGCTAATATATTTTCAGTGGAAATTAATTACATATTCGCAATAATAAAGTACATATGTATCAAAATAAAATATAAATCTCCCTTAGTGAAGTATTATAGCATTGATATCTCAGGAAATCTATACAGGCTACTACCTTCGAGCGAACAAAGTATAAATAAGGTTATGTTGAAGTACACTTTGTCCAATGGAATAATTAATCTATAATAATTATAGGAAGGTTCAAGTACAATATTTTAAAGACTAACTATATATTTGTATGAGTGGAAGGATGGATATGATTATCAAATGCTCATGTATTCACAACTTTGAATGCATACGTACACTTTACATTACTGCGAATGATAACTTAATCCCTCGACTGCTAGTAGTTATCTCTTAAGTACTTTAACATGTTTGTATTCATACCATATTAATATTACACATATTTTTACAGTTTTGGTTATTTATTATAAAGAAATAAAAGGAAAAAAAAGGAACGAAACTCAAATTCATCAATAGTAGTACAAAAATTCAAGAAATTGAGTACATAATTGAAATTATGAAGTACACATGTCCCGAAATCATATACAAATCTCCGTTAGTCAAAGCACTAAAGCACCGATATCTCACACAACTGCTCATGTACTAGTAGTATATGTTCAATATAAATCAAGTACATAGATAGAACAAACAAAGTATATATGAGGTCATGTTGAAGTACACTTTGGGCAAGCAACTGCAAGTACATTTTCAGTGGAAATGAAGTACGTATTTGTCGTAATGAAGTACATATGTCTAAAAATCAAATATAAATCTCCCTTAGTGAAGTACAAAATACAGATATGTCAGTGGAAATTAAGTACATATTCGCAATAATGAAGTACATATGTTTCAAAATCAAATGTTAATCTCCCTTAGTGAAGTATTAAGGTATTGATATCCCAGGAAATCTATACAGGCTACTACCTTCGAACAAACAAAGTACAAATACGGTTATGTTGAAGTACACTTTGTGCAATGGAATAATTAATCTATAATAATTACAGGGAGGTTCAAGTACAATATTTTAAAGACTAAGTACATATTTGTACGAGTGGAAGGATGAATATGATCATCAAATGCTCATGTATTCACAACTTTGAATGCATACGTACACTTTACATTACTGCGAATGATAACTTAATCCCTCGATTGCTAGTAGTTATCTCTTAAGTACTTTAACATGTTTGTATTTATTCCATACTAACATTACACATATTTTTATAGTTTTGGTTATTTATTATAAAGAAATAATAGGCAAAATAAGGAACGAAACTCAAACTCATCAATATTATTACGAAAAATCAATAAATTAAGTACATAATTGAAATTATGAAGTACACATGTCACAAAATCATATATAAATCACCCTTAGTGCAAGTACTAAAGCACTTGTATCTAACGCATCTGCTCATTTACTGGTAATATATGTTCAATATAAATAAAGTACATAGATAGAACAAACAAAGTATATAGGAGGTCATATTGAAGTACACTTTGTGCAAGCAATTGCTAGTACATTTTCAGTGGAAATGAAGTACATATTTGCCGTAATGAAGTACATATGTCTCGAAATCAAATATAAATCTCCCTTAGTGAAGTACTAAATACAGATATATCTGACAGTTTGTTCAGGCAACTACGAGCTTATTTTCAACAGAAGTCATGTCTATATTTGCCATAATGAAGTACATATGTTTCGAAATCAAGTATAAATCTTCTTTAGTGAAGTACCATGGTACCGATATCTTGAGAAATCTATAAAAGCAACTGTTAGTACATTTTCAGTGGAGATCAAGTGTTTATTTGCTGTAATGAAGTACATACATTCCCGTAATCAAGTATGTATGTCCTTTAGTGAAGAACTAAATACAAATATCTCACACAATTTGTTCAGGCAACTGCTAATATATTTTCAGTGGAAAATAAGTACATATTCGCAATAATAAAGTACATATGTTTCAAAATCAAATTTAAATCTCTCTTAGTGAAGCATTAAAGCATTGATATCTTAGGAAATCTATGCAGGCTACTACCTTCGAACATACAAAGAATGTAAAGGGTTATGTCGAAGTACACTTTGCGCAATGGAATAATTAGTCTATAATAATTACAGGGAGGTTCAAGTACAATATTTTAAAGACTAAGTACATATTTGTACGAGTGGAAGGATGTATATGATCATCAAATGCTCATGTATTTACAACTTTGAATGCATACGTACACTTTACATTACTGCAAATGATAACTTAATCACTTGATTGCAAGTAGTTATCTGTTAATTACTTTAACATGTTTGTATTCATACCATACTAATATTACACATATTTTTAGAGTTTTGGTTATTTATTATAAAGAAATAAAAGGCAAAACAAGGAACCAAACTCAAATTCATCAATATTAGTACAAAAAATCAATAAATTGAGTACAAAATTGAAATTATGAAGTACACATGTCCCAAAATCATATATAAATCTCCCTTAGTGAAAGTACTAAAGTACTGATATCTCACACATCTGCTCATGTACTCGTAGTACATGTTCAATATAAATAAATTACATAGACAGAACAAACAAAGTATATACGAGGTCATGTTGAAATACACTTTGTGCATGCAACTGCTAGAACATTTACAGTGGAAACGAATTACATATTTGCCATAATGAAGTTCATATGTCCCGAAATCAAATATAAATCTCCCTTAGCGAAGTACTAAATCCAGATACGTCAGACAATTTATTTAGGCAACTATTAGCACGTTTTCAGCGGAAATCAAGTATACATTTGCCATAATGAAGTACATATGTTTGGAAATCAAGTATATATCTTCTTTTGTGAAGTACCAAGGTACTGATATCTTGAGAAATCTTTAAAGGCAACTGCTAGTACATTTTTAGTGGAAATCAAGTGCTTATTTGGTATAATGAAGTACATACATTCCCGTAATCAAGTATGTATCTCCCTTAGTGAATAACCAAATACAAATATCTCACACAATTTGTTCAGGCAACTGCTAATATATTTTCAGTGAAAATTAAGTACATATTCGCAATAATAAAGTACATATGTTTCAAAATCAAATATAAATCTGCCTTAGTGAAGTATTAAAGCATTGATATCTCAGGAAATCTATACAGGCTACTACCATCGAACAAAGAAAGTATAAATAAGGTTATGTTGAAGTACACTTTGTGCAATGGAATAATTAATCTATAATAATTATAGGGAGGTTCAAGTACAACATTTTAAAGACTAAGTACATATTTGTATGAGTGGATGCATAGATATGAATGTATTCACAACTTTGAATGTATACGTACACTTTACATTACTGCAAATGATAACTTAATCCCACGATTGCTAGTAGTTATCTTTTAAGTACTTTAACATGTTTGTATTTATTCCATACTAACATTACACATATTTTTATAGTTTTGGTTATTTATTATAAAGAAATAATAGGCAAAATAAGGAACGAAACTCAAACTCATCAATATTATTACGAAAAATCAATAAATTGAGTACATAATTGAAATTATGAAGTACAGATGTCACAAAATCATATATAAATCTCCCTTAGTGAAAGTACTAAAGCACTGATATCACACACATCTGCTCATGTACTCATAGTATATGTTCAATATAAATAAAGTATATAGATAGAACAAACAAAGTATATATGTGGTCATGTTGAAATACACTTTGTGCAAGCAACTGCTAGTACATTTTCCGTGGAAATCAAGTGCATATTTGCCATAATGAAGTACATATGTCTCGAAATCAAATATAAATCTACCTTAGTTAAGGACTAAATACAGATATGTCAAACAATTTGTTCAGGCA
The DNA here is from genome assembly GCA_018894105.1 of Jacaranda mimosifolia. NCBI lineage: Eukaryota > Viridiplantae > Streptophyta > Magnoliopsida > Lamiales > Bignoniaceae > Jacaranda > Jacaranda mimosifolia. The sequence goes on along the minus strand of CM032122.1, from coordinate 22,450,059 downwards.
ACTACTAGCATATTTTCAGCGGAAATCAAGTATACATTTGCCATAATGAAGTACATATGTTTCGAAATCAAGTATAAATCTCCTTTAGTGAAGTACTAACGTACTGATATCTTGAGAAATCCTTAAAGGCAACTGCTAGTACATTTTCAGTGGAAATGGAGTGCTTATTTGCTGTAATGAAGTACATACATTCCCGTAATCAAGTATGTATCTCCCTTAGTGAATAACCAAATACAAATATCTCACACAATTTGTTCAGGCAACTGCTAATATATTTTCAGTGAAAATTAAGTACATATTCGCAATAATAAAGTACATATGTTTCAAAATCAAATATAAATCTGCCTTAGTGAAGTATTAAAGCATTGATATCTCAGGAAATCTATACAGGCTACTACCTTCGAACGAAGAAAGTATAAATAAGGTTATGTTGAAGTACTCTTTGTGCAATAGAATAATTAATCTATAATAATTATCGGGAGGTTCAAGTTCAATAATTTAATGACTAAGTACATATTTGTATGAGTGGATGGATAGATATGATCATCAAATGCCCATGTATTCACAACTTTGAATGCATACGTACACTTTACATTACTGCGAATGATAACTTAATCCCTCGATTGCTAGTAGTTATCTCTCAAGTACTTTAACCTGTTTGTATTCATACCATATTAATATTACACATATTTTTACAGTTTTGGTTAATTATTATAAAGAAATAAAAAGAAAAAAAAGGAACGCAACTCAAATTCGTCAATATTAGTACAAAAAATCAAGAAATTGAGTACATAATTGAAATTATGAAGTACACATGTCCCAAAATCATATATAAATCTCCCTTAGTGAAAGTACAAAAGCACTGATATCACACACATCTACTCATGTACTCGTAGTATATGTTCAATATAAATAAAGTACATAGATAGAACAAACAAAGTATATATGAGGTCATGATGAAATACACTTTGTGGAATCAACTGCTAGTACATTTTCAGTGGAAATCAAGTGTATATTTTCCTTAATGAAGTACATATGTCGCGAAATCAAATATAAATCTCCCTTGGTGAAGTACTAAATACAGATATGTCAGACAATTTGTTCAGGCAACTACTAGCATATTTTCAGTGGAAATCAAGTATACATTTACCATTATGATGTACATATGTTTCGAAATCAAGTATAAATCTCCTTTAGTGAAGTACTAACGTACTGATATCTTGAGAAATCTTTAAAGGCAACTGCTGGTACATTTTCAGTGGAAATCAAGTGCTTATTTTCTATAATGAAGTACATACATTCCCGTAATCAAGTATGTATCTCCCTTAGTGAAGAACCAAATACAAATATCTCATACAATTTGTTCAGGCAACAACTAATATATTTTCAATGGAAATTAAGTACATATTGGCAATAATGAAGTACAGATGTTTCAAAATCAAATATAAATCTGCCTTAGTGAAGTATTAAAGCATTGATATCTCAAGAAATCTATACAGGCTACTACCTTCGAACGAAGAAAGTGTAAATAAGGTTATGTTAAAGTACACTTTGTGCAACGGAATAATTAATCTATAATAATCATAGGGAGGTTCAAGTACAATATTTTAAAGACTAAGTACATATTTGTATGAGTGGATGGATGGATATGATCAACAAATGCTCATGTATTCACAACTTTGAATGCATACGTGCACTTTACATTACTGCGAATGATATCTTAATGCCTCGATTGCTAGTATTTATCTCTTAAGTACTTTAACATGTTTGTATTCATCCCATACTAATATTGCACATATTTTTACAGTTTGATTATTTATTATAAAGAAATAAAAAGAAAAAAAAGGAACGAAACTCAAATTCATCAATATTAGTAAAAAAAATCAATAAATTGAGCACATAATTGAAATTATGAAGTACACATGTCCCAAAATCGTATATATATCTCCCTTTGCGAAAGTACTAAAGCACTGATATCTCACACATCTGCTCTTGTACTCGTAGTATATGTTCAATATAAATAAAGTACATAGATAGAACAAACAAAGTATATACGAGGTCATGTTCAAATACACTTTGTGCAAGCAACTGCTAGTACATTTTCAGTGGAAATCAGGTAGGTATTTGCCATAACGAAGTACATATGTCTTGAAATCAAATATAAATCTCCCTTAGTGAAGTACTAAATACAAATATGTTAGACAATTTGTTGAGGCAACTACTAGCATATTTTCAGCGGAAATCATGTATACATTTGCCATAATGAAGTATATATGTTTCAAAATCAAGTATAAATCTCCTTTAGTGAAGTACTAAGGTACTGATATCTTGAGAAATCTTTAAAGGCAACTGCTAGTACATTTTCAGTGGAAATCAAGTGCTTATTTGCTATAATGAAGTACATACATTCCCGTAATCAAGTATGTATCTCCCTTAGTGAATAACCGAATACAAATATCTCACACAATTTGTTCAGGCAACTGCTAATATATTTTCAGTGGAAATTAAGTATATATTCGCAATAATAAAGTACATATGTTTCAAAATCAAATATAAATCTGCCTTAGTGAAGTATTAAAGCATCGATATCTCAGGAAATCTATACAGGCTACTACCTTCGAACGAAGAAAGTGTAAATAAGGTTATGTTAAAGTACACTTTGTGCAACGGAATAATTAATCTATAATAATCATAGGGAGGTTCAAGTACAATATTTTAAAGACTAAGTACATATTGGTATGAGTGGAAGGATGGATATGATCAACAAATGCTCATGTATTTACAACTTTGAATGCATACGTGCACTTTACATTACTGCGAATGATATCTTAATGCCTCGATTGCTAGTATTTATCTCTTAAGTACTTTAACATGTTTGTATTCGTCCCATACTAATATTGCACATATTTTTACAGTTTGGTTATTTATTATAAAGAAATAAAAAGTAAAAAAAGGAACGAAACTCAAATTCATCAATATTAGTAAAAAAAATCAATAAATTGAGTACATAATTGAAATTATGAAGTACACATGTCCCAAAATCGTATATAAATCTCCCTTTGCGAAAGTACTAAAGCACTGATATCTCACGCATCTGCTCTTGTACTCGTAGTATATGTTCAGTATAAATAAAGTACATAGATAGAACAAACAAAGTATATACGAGGTCATGTTCAAATACACTTTGTGCAAGCAACTGCTAGTACATTTTCAGTGGAAATCAGGTAGGTATTTGCCATAACGAAGTACATATGTCTTGAAATCAAATATAAATCTCCCTTAGTGAAGTACTAAATACAGATATGTCAGACAATTTGTTGAGGCAACTACTAGCATATTTTCAGCGGAAATCATGTATACATTTGCCATAATGAAGTATATATGTTTCAAAATCAAGTATAAATCTCCTTTAGTGAAGTACTAAGGTACTGATATCTTGAGAAATCTTTAAAGGCAACTGCTAGTACATTTTCAGTGGAAATCAAGTGCTTATTTGCTATAATGAAGTACATACATTCCCGTAATCAAGTATGTATCTCCCTTAGTGAATAACCGAATACAAATATCTCACACAATTTGTTCAGGCAACTGCTAATATATTTTCAGTGGAAATTAAGTACATATTCGCAATAATAAAGTACATATGTTTCAAAATCAAATATAAATCTGCCTTAGTGAAGTATTAAAGCATCGATATCTCAGGAAATCTATACAGGCTACTACCTTCGAACGAAGAAAGTGTAAATAAGGTTATGTTAAAGTACACTTTGTGCAACGGAATAATTAATCTATAATAATCATAGGGAGGTTCAAGTACAATATTTTAAAGACTAAGTATATATTTGTATGAGTGCAAGGATGGATATGATCCACAAATGCTCATGTATTCACACCTTTGAATGCATACGTGCACTTTACATTACTGCGAATGATATCTTAATGCCTCGATTGCTAGTATTTATCTCTTAAGTACTTTAACATGTTTGTATTCATCCCATTCTAATATTGCACATATTTTTACAGTTTGGTTATTTATTATAAAGAAATAAAAAGAAAAAAAAGGAACGAAACTCAAATTCATCAATATTAGTACAAAAAATCAATAAATTGAGTACATAATTGAAATTATGAAGTACACATGTCCCAAAATCATATATAAATCTCCCTTTGCGAAAGTACTAAAGCACTGATATCTCACGCATCTGCTCTTGTACTCGTAGTATATGTTCAATATAAATAAAGTACATAGATAGAACAAACAAAGTATATACAGGGTCATGTTCAAATACACTTTGTGCAAGCAACTGCTAGTACATTTTCAGTGGAAATCAGGTAGGTATTTGCCATAACGAAGTACATATGTCTTGAAATCAAATATAAATCTCCCTTAGTGAAGTACTAAATACAGATATGTCAGACAATTTGTTGAGGCAACTACTAGCATATTTTCAGCGGAAATCATGTATACATTTGCCATAATGAAGTATATATGTTTCAAAATCAAGTATAAATCTCCTTTAGTGAAGTACTAACGTACTGATATCTTGAGAAATCTTTAAAGGCAACTGCTAGTACATTTTCAGTGGAAATCAAGTGCTTATTTGCTATAATGAAGTACATACATTCCCGTAATCAAGTATGTATCTCCCTTAGTGAATAACCGAATACAAATATCTCACACAATTTGTTCAGGCAACTACTAATATATTTTCAGTGGAAATTAAGTACATATTGGCAATAATAAAGTACAGATGTTTCAAAATCAAATATAAATCTGCCTTAGTGAAGTATTAAAGCATTGATATCCCAGGAAATCTATACAGGCTACTACCTTCGAACGATGAAAGTATAAATAAGGTTATGTTGAAGTACTCTTTGGGCAATGGAATAATTAATCTATAATAATTATAGGGAGGTTCAAGTTCAATAATTTAATGACTAAGTACATATTTGTATGAGTGGATGGATAGATATGATCATCAAATTCCCATGTATTCACAACTTTGAATGCATACGTACACTTTACATTACTGCAAATGATAACTTAATCCCTCGATTGCTAGTAGTTATCTCTTAAGTACTTTAACCTGTTTGTATTCATACCATATTAATATTACACATATTTTTACAGTTTTGGTTAATTATTATAAAGAAATAAAAAGAAAAAAAAGGAACGCAACTCAAATTCGTCAATATTAGTACAAAAAATCAAGAAATTGAGTACATAATTGAAATTATGAAGTACACATGTCCCAAAATCATATATAAATCTCCCTTAGTGAAAGTACTAAAGCACTGATATCACACACATCTACTCATGTACTCGTAGTATATGTTCAATATAAATAAAGTACATAGATAGAACAAACAAAGTATATATGAGGTAATGATGAAATACACTTTGTGGAATCAACTGCTAGTACATTTTCAGTGGAAATCAAGTGTATATTTTCCATAATGAAGTACATATGTCGCGAAATCAAATATAAATCTCCCTTAGTGAAGTACTAAATACAGATATGTCAGACAATTTGTTCAGGCAACTACTAGCATATTTTCAGTGGAAATCAAGTATACATTTACCATTATGATGTACATATGTTTCGAAATCAAGTATAAATCTCCTTTAGTGAAGTACTAACGTACTGATATCTTGAGAAATCTTTAAAGGCAACTGCTGGTACATTTTCACTGGAAATCAAGTGCTTATTTTCTATAATGAAGTACATACATTCCCGTAATCAAGTATGTATCTCCCTTAGTGAAGAACCAAATACAAATATCTCATACAATTTGTTCAGGCAACAACTAATATATTTTCAGTGGAAATTAAGTACATATTGGCAATAATAAAGTACAGATGTTTCAAAATCAAATATAAATCTGCCTTAGTGAAGTATTAAAGCATTGATATCTTAGGAAATCTATACAGGCTACTACCTTCGAACGAAGAAAGTGTAAATAAGGTTATGTTAAAGTACACTTTGTGCAACGGAATAATTAATCTATAATAATCATAGGGAGGTTCAAGTACAATATTTTAAAGACTAAGTACATATTTGTATGAGTGGATGCATGGATATGATCAACAAATGCTCATGTATTCACAACTTTGAATGCATACGTGCACTTTACATTATTGCGAATGATATCTTAATGCCTCGATTGCTAGTATTTATCTCTTAAGTACTTTAACATGTTTGTATTCATCCCATACTAATATTGCACATATTTTTACAGTTTGGTTATTTATTATAAAGAAATAAAAAGAAAAAAAAAGGAACGAAACTCAAATTCATCAATATTAGTAAAAAAAATCAATAAATTGAGTACATAATTGAAATTATGAAGTACACATGTCCCAAAATCGTATATAAATCTCCCTTTGCGAAAGTACTAAAGCACTGATATCTCACGCATCTGCTCTTGTACTCGTAGTATATGTTCAATATAAATAAAGTACATAGATGGAACAAACAAAGTATATACAGGGTCATGTTCAAATACACTTTGTGCAAGCAACTGCTAGTACATTTTCAGTGGAAATCAGGTAGGTATTTGCCATAACGAAGTACATATGTCTTGAAATCAAATATAAATCTCCCTTAGTGAAGTACTAAATACAGATATGTCAGACAATTTGTTGAGGCAACTACTAGCATATTTTCAGCGGAAATCATGTATACATTTGCCATAATGAAGTATATATGTTTCAAAATCAAGTATAAATATCCTTTAGTGAAGTACTAAGGTACTGATATCTTGAGAAATCTTTAAAGGCAACTGCTAGTACATTTTCAGTGGAAATCAAGTGCTTATTTGCTATAATGAAGTACATACATTCCCGTAATCAAGTATGCATCTCCCTTAGTGAAGAACCAAATACAAATATCTCACACAATTTGTTCAGGCAACTGCTAATATATTTTCAGTGGAAATTAAGTACATATTCGCAATAATAAAGTACAGATGTTTCAAAATCAAATATAAATCAGCCTTAGTGAAGTATTAAAGCATCGATATCTCAGGAAATCTATACAGGCTACTACCTTCGAACGAAGAAAGTGTAAATAAGGTTATGTTAAAGTACACTTTGTGCAACGGAATAATTAATCTATAATAATCATAGGGAGGTTCAAGTACAATATTTTAAAGACTAAGTATATATTTGTATGAGTGCAAGGATGGATATGATCAACAAATGCTCATGTATTCACACCTTTGAATGCATACGTGCACTTTACAATACTGCGAATGATATCTTAATGCCTCGATTGCTAGTATTTATCTCTTAAGTACTTTAACATGTTTGTATTCATCCCATTCTAATATTGCACATATTTTTACAGTTTGGTTATTTATTATAAAGAAATAAAAAGAAAAAAAAAGGAACGAAACACAAATTCATCAATATTAGTACAAAAAATCAATAAATTGAGTACATAATTGAAATTATGAAGTACACATGTCCCAAAATCATATATAAATCTCCCTTTGCGAAAGTACTAAAGCACTGATATCTCACGCATCTGCTCTTGTACTCGTAGTATATGTTCAATATAAATAAAGTACATAGATAGAACAAACAAAGTATATATGAGGTCATGATGAAATACACTTTGTGGAATCAACTGCTAGTACATTTTCAGTGGAAATCAAGTGTATATTTTCCATAATGAAGTACATATGTCGCGAAATCAAATATAAATCTCCCTTAGTGAAGTACTAAATACAGATATGTCAGACAATTTGTTCAGGCAACTACTAGCATATTTTCAGTGGAAATCAAGTATACATTTACCATTATGATGTACATATGTTTCGAAATCAAGTATAAATCTCCTTTAGTGAAGTACTAAGGTACTGATATCTTGAGAAATCTTTAAAGGCAACTGCTAGTACATTTTCAGTGGAAATCAAGTGCTTATTTGCTATAATGAAGTACATACATTCCCGTAATCAAGTATGTATCTCCCTTAGTGAAGAACTAAATACAAATATCTCACACAATTTGTTCAGGCAATAGCTAATATATTTTCAGTGGAAATTAAGCACATATTCGCAATAATAAAGTACATATGTTTCAAAATCAAATATAAATCTCTCTTAGTGAAGTATTAAAGCATTGATATCTCAGGAAATCTATGCAGGCTACTACCTTCAAACATACAAAGAAGAAATAGGGTTATGTCGAAGTACACTTTGTGCAATGGAATATTTATTCTATAATAATTATATGGAGGCTGAAGTAAAATATTTTAAAGACTAAATACATATTTGTACGAGTGGAATGATGGATATGTTCATGAAATGCTTATGTATTTACAACTTTGAATACATATGTACACTTTACATTACTGCGAATGATAACTTAATCCCTCGATTGCTAGTAGTTATCTCTTAAGTACTTTAACATGTTTGTATTCATACCATACTAATATTACGCATATTTTTACTGTTTTGGTTATTTATTATAAAGAAAAAAAAAGGAAATAAGGAACGAAACTCAAATTCATCTATATTAGTACAAAAAATCAGGAAATTGAGTACATAATTGAAATTATGAAGTACACATGTCCCAAAATCATATATAAATCTCCCTTAGTGAAAGTACTAAAGCACTTATATCTCACACATCTGCTCATGTACTCGTAGTATATGTTCAATATAAATAAAGTACATAGATAGAACAAACAAAGTGTATACGAGGTCATGTTGAAATACACTTTGTGCAAGCAACTGCTAGTACATTTTCAGTGGAAATCAAGTGCATATTTGCCATAATGAAGTACATATGTCTCGAAATCAAATATAAATCTCGCTTATTGAAGTACTAAATACAAATACGTCAGACAATTTGTTCAGGCAACTACTGGCACGTTTTCAGCGGAAATCAAGTATACATTTGCCATAATGAAGTACATAAGTTTCGAAATCAAGCATAAATCTTCTTTAGTGAAGTACCAAGGTACTCATATCTTGAGAAATCTATAAAGGCAACTACTAGTACATTTTCAGTTGAAATCAAGTGCTTATTTGCTATAATGAAGTACATATGTTCCCGTAATCAAGTATATGTCTCCCTTAGTGAAGAACTAAATACAAATATCTCACACAATTTGTTCAGCCAACTCCTAATATATTTTCAGTGGAAATTAAGTACATATTCGCAATAATAAAGTACATATGTTTCAAAACAAAATATAAATCTCCCTTAGTGAAGTATTATAGCATTGATATCTCAGGAAATATATACAGGCTACTACTTTCGAACGAACAAAGTATAAATAAGATTATGTTGAAGTACACTTTGTGCAATGGAACAATAAATCTATTATAATTATAGGGAGGTTCAAGTACAATATTTAAAAGACTAAGTACATATTTGTACGAGTGGAAGGATGGATATGATCATCAAATGCTCATGTATTCGCAACTTTGAATGCAAACGTTCACTTTACATTACTGCGAATATTATCTTAATCCCTCGATTGCTAGTAGTTATATCTTAAGTACTTTAACATGTTTGTATTCATACCATACTAATATTACACATATTTTTACAGTTTTGGTTATTTATTATAAAGAAATAGAAAGAAAAAAAAGGAACGAAACTCAAATTCATCAATATTAGTACAAAAAATCAATAAATTGAGTACATAATTAAAATTATGAAGTACACATGTCCCAAAATCATATATAAATCTCCCTTAGTGAAAGTACTAAAGCCCTGATATCTCACACATCTGCTCATGTACTCGTAGTATAATTTCAATATAAATAAAATACATAGATAGAACAAACAAAGTATATACGAGGTCATGTTGAAATACACTTTGTGCAAGCAACTGCTAGTACATTTTCAGTGGAAATCAAGTGCATATTTGCCATAATGAAGTACATATGTCTCGAAATCAAATATAAATCTCCCTTAGCGAAGTACTAAATACAGATATATCAGACAATTTGTTCAGGCAACTATGAGCATATTTTCAACGGAAGTCATGTCTATATTTATCATAATGAAGTACATATGTTTCGAAATCAAGTATAAATCTCCCTTAGTGAAGTACTAACGTACTATATCTTGAGAAATCTTTAAAGGCAACTGCTAGTACATTTTCAGTGGAAATCAAGTGCTTATTTGCTATAATGAAGTACATACATTCCCGTAATCAAGTATGTATCTCCCTTAGTGAATAACCGAATACAAATATCTCACACAATTTGTTCAGGCAACTGCTAATATATTTTCAGCGGAAATTAAGTACACATTCGCAATAATAAAGTACATATGTTTCAAAATCAAATATAAATCTCCGTTTGTGAAGTATTAAAGCATTGATATCTCAGAAAATCTATACTGGCTACTACCTTCGAACGAAGAAAGTATAAATAAGGTTATGTTGAAGTACTCTTTGTGCAATGGAATATATAATCTATAATAATTATAGGGAGGTTCAAGTACAATAATTTAATGACTAAGTACATATTTGTATGAGTGGATGGATAGATATGATCATCAAATGCCCATGTATTCACAACTTTGAATGCATACGTACACTTTACATTACTGCGAATGATAACTTAATCCCTCGATTGCTAGTAGTTATCTCTTAAGTACTTTAACATGTTTGTATTCATACCATACTAATATTACACATATTTTTACAGTTTTGGTTATTTATTATAAAGAAATAAAAAGAAAAAAAAGGAACGCAACTCAAATTCATCAATATTAGTACAAAAAATAAAGAAATTGAGTACATAATTGAAATTATGAAGTACACATGTCCCAAAATCATATATAAATCTCCCTTAGTGAAAGTACTAAAGCACTGATATCACACACATCTACTCATGTACTCGTAGTATATGTTCAATATAAATAAAGTACATAGATGGAACAAACAAAGTATATATGAGGTCATGATGAAATACACTTTGTGGAATCAACTGCTAGTACATTTTCTGTGGAAATCGAGTGTGTATTTTCCATAATGAAGTACATATGTCGCGAAATCAAATATAAATCTCCCTTGGTGAAGTACTAAATACAGATATGTCAGACAATTTGTTCAGGCAACTACTAGCATATTTTCAGTGGAAATCAAGTATACATTTGCCAAAATGAAGTACATATGTTTCGAAATCAAGTATAAATCTCCTTTAGTGAAGTACTAACGTACTGATATCTTGAGAAATCTGCAAAGGCAACTGCTAGTACATTTCCCGTGGAAATTAAGTGCTTATTTGCTATAATGAAGTACATACATTCCTGTAATCAAGTATGTATCTCCCTTAGTGAAGAACCAAATACAAATATCTCACACAATTTGTTCATGCAACTGCTAATATATTTTCAGTGGAAATTAAGTACATATTCGCAATAATAAAGTATATATGTTTCAAAATCAAATATAAATCTCCCTTAGTGAAGTATTGGAGCATTGATATCTAAGGAAATCTATACAGGCAACTACCTTCGAACGAACAAAGTATAAATAAGGTTATGTTGAAGTACACTTTGTGCAATGGAATAATTAATCTATAATAACTATAGGGAGGTTCAAGTACAATATTTTATGGACTAAGTACATATTTGTAAGACTGGAAGGATGGATATGATCATCAAATGCTCATGTATTTAAAACTTCGAATGCATACGTACGCTTTACATCACTGCGAATGATATCTTTATCCCTCGATTGCTAGTAGTTATCTCTTAAGTACTTTAACATGTTTGTATTCATACCATACTAATATTACACATATTTTTACAGTTTTGGTTAGTTATTATGAAGAAATAAAAAGAAAAAAAAGGAACGAAACTCAAATTCATCAATATTAGTACAAAAAATCAAGAAATTGAGTACATAATTGAAATTATGAAGTACATATGTCCCAAAATCATATATAAATCTCCCTGAGTGAAAGTAATAAAGCACTAATATCTCATGCGTCTGCTCATGTACGGGTACTATAAGTTCAATATAAATAAAGTACATATATAGAACAAACAAAGTATATATGAGGTCATGATGAAATACACTTTGTGGAATCAACTGCTAGTACATTTTCAGTGGAAATCAAGTGTATATTTTCCATAATGAAATACATATGTTGCGAAATCAAATATAAATCTCCCTTGGTGAAGTACTAAATACAGATATGTCAGACAATTTGTTCAGGCAACAACTAGCATATTTTCAGTGGAAATCAAGTATACATTTACCATTATGATGTACATATGTTTCGAAATCAAGTATAAATCTCCTTTAGTGAAGTGCTAACGTACTGATATCTTGAGAAATCTTTAAAGGCAACTGCTAGTACATTTTCAGTGGAAATCAAGTGCTTATTTGCTATAATGAAGTACATACATTCCCGTAATCAAGTATGTATCTCCCTTAGTGAAGAACTAAATACAAATATCTCACACAATTTGTTCAGGCAACAGCTAATATATTTTCAGTGGAAATTAAGCACATATTCGCAATAATAAAGTACATATGTTTCAAAATCAAATATAAATCTCTCTTAGTGAAGTATTAAAGCATTGATATCTCAGGAAATCTATGCAGGCTACTACCTTCGAACATACAAAGAAGAAATAGGGTTATGTCGAAGTACACTTTGTGCAATTGAATATTTATTCTATAATAATTATATGGAGGTTCAAGTAAAATATTTTAAAGACTAAATACATATTTCTACGAGTGGAATGATGGATATGTTCATCAAATGCTTATGTATTTACAACTTTGAATACATACGTACACGCTACATTACTGCGAATGATAACTTAATCCCTCGATTGCTAGTAGTTATCTCTTAGGTACTTTAACATGTCTGTATTCATACCATACTAATATTACACATATTTTTACTGTTTTGGTTATTTATTATAAAGAAATAAAAAGTAAAAAAAGCAACGAAACTCAAATTCATCAATATTAGTACAAAAAATAAAGAAATTGAGTACATAATTGAAATTATGAAGTACACATGTCCCAAAATCATATATAAATCTCCCTTAGTGAAAGCACCAAAGCACTTATATCTCACACATCTGCTCATCTACTCGTAGTATATGTTCAATACAAATAAAGTACATAGATAGAACAAACAAAGTATATACGAGGTCATGTTGAAATACACTTTGTGCAAGCAACTGCTAGTACATTTTCAGTGGAAATCAAGTGCATATTTGCCATAATGAAGTACATATGTCTCGAAATCAAATATAAATCTCCGTTAGTGAAGTACTAAATACAGATACGTCAGGCAATTTGTTAAGGCAACTACTAGCATATTTTCAGCGGAAATCAAGTATACATTTGCCAAAATTAAGTACATATGTTTCGAAATCAAGTATAAATCTCCTTTAGTGAAGTACTAACGTACTGATATCTTGAGAAATCTTTAAAGGCAACTGCTAGTACATTTTCAGTGGAAATCAAGTGCATATTTGCCATAATGAAGTACATATGTCTCGAAATAAAATATAAATCTCCTTCAGTGAAGTACTAAATACAGATATGTCAGGCAATTTGGTAAGGGAACTAGAAGCATATTTTCAGCGGAAATCAAGTATACATTTGCCAAAATGAAGTACATATGTTTCGAAATCAAGTATAAATCTCCTTTAGTGAAGTACTAACATACTGATATCTTGAGAAATCTTTAAAGGCAACTGCTAGTACATTTTCAGTGGAAATCAAGTGCTTATTTGCTATAATGAAGTACATACATTCCCGTAATCAAGTATGTATCTCCCTTAGTGAAGAACCAAATACAAATATCTCACACAATTTGTTCAGGCAACAACTAATATATTTTATGTAGAAATTAAGTACATATTCGCAATAATAAAGTACATATGTTTCAAAATCAAATATAAATCTCTCTTAGTGAAGTATTAAAGCATTGATATCTCAGGAAATCTATGCAGGCTACTACCTTCGAACGAAGAAAGTATAAATAAGGTTATGTTGAAGTACACTTTGTGCAACGAAATAATTAATCTATAACCATCATAGGGAGGTTCAAGTACAATATTTTAAAGACTAAGTACATATTTGTATGAGTGGAAGGATGGATATGATCAACCAATGGTCATGTATTCACAACTTTGAATGCATACGTACACTTTACATCACTGCGAATGATATCTTAATCCCTCGATTGCTAGTAGTTATCTCTTAAGTACTTTAACATGTTTGTATTCATACAATACTAATATTACACATATTTTTACATTTTTGGTTATTTATTATAAAGAAATAAAAAGAAAAAAAAGCAACGAAACTCAAATTCATCAATATTAGTAGAAAAAATCAAGAAACTGAGTACGTAATTGAAATTATGAAGTACACATGTCCCACAATCATATATAAATCTTAGTGAAAGTACTAAAGCACTGATATCACACACATCTGCTCATGTACTCGTAGCATATGTTCAATATAAATAAAGTACATAGATTGAACAAACAAAGTATATATGTTGTCATGTTGAAATACACTTTGTGCAAGCAACTGCTAGTACATTTTCAGTGGAAATCAAGTGTATACTTGCCAAAATGAAGTACATATGTCTCGAAATCAAATATAAATCTCCCTTGGTGAAGTACTAAATACAGATATGTCAGACAATTTGTTCAGGCAACTACTAGCATATTTTCAGTGGAAATCAAGTATACATTTACCATTATGAAGTACATATGTTTCGAAATCAAGTATAAATCTCCTTTAGTGAAGTACTAACGTGCTGATATCTTGAGAAATCTTTAAAGGCAACTGCTAGTATATTTTCAGTGGAAATCAAGTGCTTATTTGCTATTATGAAGTACATACAATCCCGTAATCTAGTATGTATCTCCCTTAGTGAAGAACCAAATACAAATATCTCACACAATTTGTTCAGGCAACTGCTAATATATTTTCAGTGGAAATTAAATACATATTCGCAATAATAAAGTACATATGTTTCAAAATCAAATTTAAATCTGCCTTAGTGAAGTATTAAAGCATTGATATCTCAGGAAATCTATACTGGCTACTACCTTCGAACGAATAAAGTATAAATAAGGTTATGTTGAAGTACACTTTGTGCAATGGGATATTTATTCTGTAATAATTATATGGAGGTTCAAGTACAATATTTTAAAGACTAAGTACATATTTGTACGAGTGGGAGGATGGATATGATCATCAAATGCTCATGTATTCGCAACTTTGAATGAAAAGGATCACTTTACATTACTGCGAATATTATCTTAATCCCTCGATTGCTAGTAGTTATATGTTAAGTACTTTAACATGTTTGTATTCATACCATACTAATATTACACATATTTTTACAGTTTTGGTTATTTATTATAAAGAAATAAAAAGAAAAAAAAGGAACGAAACTCAAATTTATCAATATTAGTACAAAAAATCATTAAATTAAGTACATAATTGAAATAATGAAGTACATATGTCCCAAAATCATATATAAATCTCCCTGAGTGAAAGTAATAAAGCACTAATATCTCATGCGTCTGCTCATGTACGGGTACTATAAGTTCAATATAAATAAAGTACATATATAGAACAAACAAAGTATATATGAGGTCATGATGAAATACACTTTGTGGAATCAACTGCTAGTACATTTTCAGTGGAAATCAAGTGTATATTTTCCATAATGAAATACATATGTTGCGAAATCAAATATAAATCTCCCTTGGTGAAGTACTAAATACAGATATGTCAGACAATTTGTTCAGGCAACAACTAGCATATTTTCAGTGGAAATCAAGTATACATTTACCATTATGATGTACATATGTTTCGAAATCAAGTATAAATCTCCTTTAGTGAAGTGCTAACGTACTGATATCTTGAGAAATCTTTAAAGGCAACTGCTAGTACATTTTCAGTGGAAATCAAGTGCTTATTTGCTATAATGAAGTACATACATTCCCGTAATCAAGTATGTATCTCCCTTAGTGAAGAACTAAATACAAATATCTCACACAATTTGTTCAGGCAACAGCTAATATATTTTCAGTGGAAATTAAGCACATATTCGCAATAATAAAGTACATATGTTTCAAAATCAAATATAAATCTCTCTTAGTGAAGTATTAAAGCATTGATATCTCAGGAAATCTATGCAGGCTACTACCTTCGAACATACAAAGAAGAAATAGGGTTATGTCGAAGTACACTTTGTGCAATTGAATATTTATTCTATAATAATTATATGGAGGTTCAAGTAAAATATTTTAAAGACTAAATACATATTTCTACGAGTGGAATGATGGATATGTTCATCAAATGCTTATGTATTTACAACTTTGAATACATACGTACACGCTACATTACTGCGAATGATAACTTAATCCCTCGATTGCTAGTAGTTATCTCTTAGGTACTTTAACATGTCTGTATTCATACCATACTAATATTACACATATTTTTACTGTTTTGGTTATTTATTATAAAGAAATAAAAAGTAAAAAAAGCAACGAAACTCAAATTCATCAATATTAGTACAAAAAATAAAGAAATTGAGTACATAATTGAAATTATGAAGTACACATGTCCCAAAATCATATATAAATCTCCCTTAGTGAAAGCACCAAAGCACTTATATCTCACACATCTGCTCATCTACTCGTAGTATATGTTCAATACAAATAAAGTACATAGATAGAACAAACAAAGTATATACGAGGTCATGTTGAAATACACTTTGTGCAAGCAACTGCTAGTACATTTTCAGTGGAAATCAAGTGCATATTTGCCATAATGAAGTACATATGTCTCGAAATCAAATATAAATCTCCGTTAGTGAAGTACTAAATACAGATACGTCAGGCAATTTGTTAAGGCAACTACTAGCATATTTTCAGCGGAAATCAAGTATACATTTGCCAAAATTAAGTACATATGTTTCGAAATCAAGTATAAATCTCCTTTAGTGAAGTACTAACGTACTGATATCTTGAGAAATCTTTAAAGGCAACTGCTAGTACATTTTCAGTGGAAATCAAGTGCATATTTGCCATAATGAAGTACATATGTCTCGAAATAAAATATAAATCTCCTTCAGTGAAGTACTAAATACAGATATGTCAGGCAATTTGGTAAGGGAACTAGAAGCATATTTTCAGCGGAAATCAAGTATACATTTGCCAAAATGAAGTACATATGTTTCGAAATCAAGTATAAATCTCCTTTAGTGAAGTACTAACGTACTGATATCTTGAGAAATCTTTAAAGACAAATGCTAGTACATTTTCTGTGGAAATCAAGTGCTTATTTGCTATAATGAAGTACATACATTCCCGTAATCAAGTATGTATCTCCCTTAGTGAAGAACTAAATACAAATATCTCACACAATTTGTTCAGGCAATAGCTAATATATTTTCAGTGGAAATTAAGCACATATTCGCAATAATAAAGTACATATGTTTCAAAATCAAATATAAATCTCTCTTAGTGAAGTATTAAAGCATTGATATCTCAGGAAATCTATGCAGGCTACTACCTTCGAACATACAAAGAAGAAATAGGGTTATGTCGAAGTACACTTTGTGCAATGGAATATTTATTCTATAATAATTATATGGAGGCTGAAGTAAAATATTTTAAAGACTAAATACATATTTGTACGAGTGGAATGATGGATATGTTCATCAAATGCTTATGTATTTACAACTTTGAATACATATGTACACTTTACATTACTGCGAATGATAACTTAATCCCTCGATTGCTAGTAGTTATCTCTTAAGTACTTTAACAAGTTTGTATTCATACCATACTAATATTACACAAATTTTTACTGTTTTTGTTATTTATTATAAAGAAATAAAAAGAAAAAAATGCAACGAAACTCAAATTCATCAATATTAGTACATAAAATCAAGAAATTGAGTACATAATTGAAATTATGAAGTACACATGTCCCAAAATCATATATAAATCTCCCTTAGTGAAAGTACCAAAGCACTTATATCTCACACATCTGCTCATGTACTCGCAGTATATGTTCAATATAAATAAAGTACATAGATAGAACAAACAAAGTATATACGAGGTCATGTTGAAATACACTTTGTGCAAGCAACTGCTAGTACATTTTCAGTGGAAATCAAGTGCATATTTGCCATAATGAAGTACATATGTCTCGAAATCAAATATAAATCTCCGTTAGTGAAGTACTAAGTACAGATACGTCAGGCAATTTGTT
Source organism: Jacaranda mimosifolia (assembly GCA_018894105.1). NCBI lineage: Eukaryota > Viridiplantae > Streptophyta > Magnoliopsida > Lamiales > Bignoniaceae > Jacaranda > Jacaranda mimosifolia. The sequence continues at coordinate 22,431,808 of CM032122.1, read as the reverse complement.
AAGGCAACTACTAGCATATTTTCAGCGGAAATCAAGTATACATTTGCTAAAATGAAGTACATATGTTTCGAAATCAAGTATAAATCTCCTTTAGTGAAGTACTAACGTACTGATATCTTGAGAAATCTTTAAAGGCAACTGCTAGTACATTTTCAGTGGAAATCAAGTGCATATTTGCCATAATGAAGTACATATGTCTCGAAATAAAATATAAATCTCCTTTAGTGAAGTACTAAATACAGATATGTCAGGCAATTTGTTAAGGCAACTAGTAGCATATTTTCAGCGGAAATCAAGTATACATTTGCCAAAATGAAGTACATATGTTTCGAAATCAAGTATAAATCTCCTTTAGTGAAGTACTAACGTACTGATATCTTGAGAAATCTTTAAAGGCAACTGCTAGTACATTTTCAGTGGAAATCAAGTGCTTATTTGCTATAATGAAGTACGCACATTCCCGTAATCAAGTATGTATGTCCCTTAGTGAAGAACTAAATACAAATATCTCACACAATTTGTTCAGGCAACAGCTGATATATTTTTAGTGGAAATTAAGCACATATTCGCAATAATAAAGTACATATGTTTCAAAATCAAATACAAATCTCTCTTAGTGAAGTATTAAAGCATTGATATCTTAGGAAATCTATGCAGGCTACTACCTTCGAACTTACAAAGAAGAAATAGGGTTATGTCGAAGTACACTTTGTGCAATGGAATATTTATTCTATAATAATTATATGGAGGTTCAAGTAAAATATTTTAAAAACTAAATACATATTTGTACGAGTGGAATGACGGATAAGTTCATCAAATGCTTATGTATTTACAACTTTGAATACATACGTACACTTCACATTACTGCGAATGATAACTTAATCCCTTGATTGCTAGTAGTTATCTCTTAAGTACTTTAACATGTTTGTATTCATACCATACTAATATTACACAAATTTTTATGGTTTTTGTTATTTATTATAAAGAAATAAAAAGAAAAAAAAGCAACGAAACTCAAATTCATCAATATTAGTACAAAAAATCAAGAAATTGAGTACATAATTGAAATTATGAAGTACACATGTCCCAAAATCATATATAAATCTCCCTTAGTGAAAGTACTAAAGCACTTATATCTCACACATTTGCTCATGTACTCGTAGTATATGTTCAATATAAATAAAGTACATAGATAGAACAAACAAAGTATATACAAGGTCATGTTGAAATACACTTTGTGCAAGCAACTGCTAGTACATTTTCAGTGGAAATCAAGTGCATATTTGCCATAATGAAGTACATATGTCTCGGAATCAAGTATAAATCTCCTTTAGTGAAGTACTAAATACAAATACATCAGACAATTTGTTCAGGCAACTACTGGCACGTTTTCAGCGGAAATCAAGTATACATTTGCCATAATGAAGTACATATGTTTCGAAATCAAGTGTAAATCTTTTTTAGTGAAGTACCAAGGTACTCATATCTTGAGAAATCTATAAAGGCAACTACTAGTACATTTTCAGTTGAAATCAAGTGCTTATTTGCTATAATGAAGTACATATGTTCCTGTAATCATGTATATGTCTCCCTTAGTGAAGAACTAAATACAAATATCTCACACAATTTGTTCAGGCAACAGCTAATATATTTTCAGTGGAAATTAAGCACATATTCGCAATAATAAAGTACATATGTTTCAAAATCAAATATAAATCTCTCTTAGTGAAGTATTAAAGCATTGATATCTCAGGAAATCTATGCAGGCTACTGCCTTCGAACATACAAAGAAGAAATAGGGTTATGTCGAAGTACACTTTGTGCAATGGAATATTTATTCTATAATAATTATATGGAGGCTGAAGTAAAATATTTTAAAGACTAAATACATATTTGTACGAGTGGAATGATAGATATGTTCATGAAATGCTTATGTATTTACAACTTTGAATACATATGTACACTTTACATTACTGCGAATGATAACTTAATCCCTCGATTGCTAGTAGTTATCTCTTAAGTACTTTAACAAGTTTGTATTCATACCATACTAATATTACACAAATTTTTACGGATTTTTTTATTTATTATAAAGAAATAAAAAGAAAAAAAAGCAACGAAACTCAAATTCATCAATATTAGTACATAAAATCAAGAAATTGAGTACATAATTGAAATTATGAAGTACACATGTCCCAAAATCATATATATATCTCCCTTAGTGAAAGTACCAAAGCACTTATATCTCACACATCTGCTCATGTACTCGTAGTATATGTTCAATATAAATAAAGTACATAGATAGAACAAACAAAGTATATACGAGGTCATGTTGAAATACACTTTGTGCAAGCAACTGCTAGTACATTTTCAGTGGAAATCAAGTGCATATTTGCCATAATGAAGTACATATGTCTCGAAATCAAATATAAATCTCCTTTAGTGAAGTACTAAATACGAATACATCAGACAATTTGTTCAGGCAACTACTGGCACGTTTTCAGCGGAAATCAAGTATACATTTGCCATAATGAAGTACGTATGTTTCGAAATCAAGTGTAAATCTTCTTTAGTGAAGTACCAAGGTACTCATATCTTGAGAAATCTATAAAGGCAACTACTAGTACATTTTCAGTTGAAATCAAGTGCTTATTTGCTATAATAAAGTACATATGTTCCTGTAATCAAGTATATGTCTCCCTTAGTGAAGAACCAAATACAAATATCTCACACAATTTGTTCAGGCAACAGCTAATATATTTTCAGTGGAAATTAAGCACATAGTTGCAATAATAAAGTACATATGTTTCAAAATCAAATATGAATCTCTCTTAGTGAAGTATTAAAGCATTGATATCTCAGGAAATCTTTGCAGGCTACTACCTTCGAACATACAAAGAAGAAATAGGGTTATGTCGAAGTACACTTTGTGCAATTGAATATTTATTCTATAATAATTATATGGAGGTTCAAGTAAAATATTTTAAAGACTAAATACATATTTCTACGAGTGGAATGATGGATATGTTCATCAAATGCTTATGTATTTACAACTTTGAATACATACGTACACGCTACATTACTGCGAATGATAACTTAATCCCTCGATTGCTAGTAGTTATCTCTTAGGTACTTTAACATGTCTGTATTCATACCATACTAATATTACACATATTTTTACTGTTTTGGTTATTTATTATAAAGAAATAAAAAGTAAAAAAAGCAACGAAACTCAAATTCATCAATATTAGTACAAAAAATAAAGAAATTGAGTACATAATTGAAATTATGAAGTACACATGTCCCAAAATCATATATAAATCTCCCTTAGTGAAAGCACCAAAGCACTTATATCTCACACATCTGCTCATCTACTCGTAGTATATGTTCAATACAAATAAAGTACATAGATAGAACAAACAAAGTATATACGAGGTCATGTTGAAATACACTTTGTGCAAGCAACTGCTAGTACATTTTCAGTGGAAATCAAGTGCATATTTGCCATAATGAAGTACATATGTCTCGAAATCAAATATAAATCTCCGTTAGTGAAGTACTAAATACAGATACGTCAGGCAATTTGTTAAGGCAACTACTAGCATATTTTCAGCGGAAATCAAGTATACATTTGCCAAAATAAAGTACATATGTTTCGAAATCAAGTATAAATCTCCTTTAGTGAAGTACTAACGTACTGATATCTTGAGAAATCTTTAAAGGCAACTGCTAGTACATTTTCAGTGGAAATCAAGTGCATATTTGCCATAATGAAGTACATATGTCTCGAAATCAAATATAAATCTCCTTCAGTGAAGTACTAAATACAGATATGTCAGGCAATTTGTTAAGGGAACTAGTAGCATATTTTCAGCGGAAATCAAGTATACATTTGCCAAAATGAAGTACATATGTTTCGAAATCAAGTATAAATCTCCTTTAGTGAAGTACTAACGTACTGATATCTTGAGAAATCTTTAAAGACAAATGCTAGTACATTTTCTGTGGAAATCAAGTGCTTATTTGCTATAATGAAGTACATACATTCCCGTAATCAAGTATGTATCTCCCTTAGTGAAGAACTAAATACAAATATCTCACACAATTTGTTCAGGCAATAGCTAATATATTTTCAGTGGAAATTAAGCACATATTCGCAATAATAAAGTACATATGTTTCAAAATCAAATATAAATCTCTCTTAGTGAAGTATTAAAGCATTGATATCTCAGGAAATCTATGCAGGCTACTACCTTCGAACATACAAAGAAGAAATAGGGTTATGTCGAAGTACACTTTGTGCAATGGAATATTTATTCTATAATAATTATATGGAGGCTGAAGTAAAATATTTTAAAGACTAAATACATATTTGTACGAGTGGAATGATGGATATGTTCATCAAATGCTTATGTATTTACAACTTTGAATACATATGTACACTTTACATTACTGCGAATGATAACTTAATCCCTCGATTGCTAGTAGTTATCTCTTAAGTACTTTAACAAGTTTGTATTCATACCATACTAATATTACACAAATTTTTACTGTTTTTGTTATTTATTATAAAGAAATAAAAAGAAAAAAATGCAACGAAACTCAAATTCATCAATATTAGTACATAAAATCAAGAAATTGAGTACATAATTGAAATTATGAAGTACACATGTCCCAAAATCATATATAAATCTCCCTTAGTGAAAGTACCAAAGCACTTATATCTCACACATCTGCTCATGTACTCGCAGTATATGTTCAATATAAATAAAGTACATAGATAGAACAAACAAAGTATATACGAGGTCATGTTGAAATACACTTTGTGCAAGCAACTGCTAGTACATTTTCAGTGGAAATCAAGTGCATATTTGCCATAATGAAGTACATATGTCTCGAAATCAAATATAAATCTCCGTTAGTGAAGTACTAAATACAGATACGTCAGGCAATTTGTTAAGGCAACTACTAGCATATTTTCAGCGGAAATCAAGTATACATTTGCTAAAATGAAGTACATATGTTTCGAAATCAAGTATAAATCTCCTTTAGTGAAGTACTAACGTACTGATATCTTGAGAAATCTTTAAAGGCAACTGCTAGTACATTTTCAGTGGAAATCAAGTGCATATTTGCCATAATGAAGTACATATGTCTCGAAATAAAATATAAATCTCCTTTAGTGAAGTACTAAATACAGATATGTCAGGCAATTTGTTAAGGCAACTAGTAGCATATTTTCAGCGGAAATCAAGTGTACATTTGCCAAAATGAAGTACATATGTTTCGAAATCAAGTATAAATCTCCTTTAGTGAAGTACTAACGTACTGATATCTTGAGAAATCTTTAAAGGCAACTGCTAGTACATTTTCAGTGGAAATCAAGTGCTTATTTGCTATAATGAAGTACGCACATTCCCGTAATCAAGTATGTATGTCCCTTAGTGAAGAACTAAATACAAATATCTCACACAATTTGTTCAGGCAACAGCTGATATATTTTTAGTGGAAATTAAGCACATATTCGCAATAATAAAGTACATATGTTTCAAAATCAAATACAAATCTCTCTTAGTGAAGTATTAAAGCATTGATATCTTAGGAAATCTATGCAGGCTACTACCTTCGAACATACAAAGAAGAAATAGGGTTATGTCGAAGTACACTTTGTGCAATGGAATATTTATTCTATAATAATTATATGGAGGTTCAAGTAAAATATTTTAAAAACTAAATACATATTTGTACGAGTGGAATGACGGATATGTTCATCAAATGCTTATGTATTTACAACTTTGAATACATACGTACACTTCACATTACTGCGAATGATAACTTAATCCCTTGATTGCTAGTAGTTATCTCTTAAGTACTTTAACATGTTTGTATTCATACCATACTAATATTACACAAATTTTTATGGTTTTTGTTATTTATTATAAAGAAATAAAAAGAAAAAAAAGCAACGAAACTCAAATTCATCAATATTAGTACAAAAAATCAAGAAATTGAGTACATAATTGAAATTATGAAGTACACATGTCCCAAAATCATATATAAATCTCCCTTAGTGAAAGTACTAAAGCACTTATATCTCACACATTTGCTCATGTACTCGTAGTATATGTTCAATATAAATAAAGTACATAGATAGAACAAACAAAGTATATACAAGGTCATGTTGAAATACACTTTGTGCAAGCAACTGCTAGTACATTTTCAGTGGAAATCAAGTGCATATTTGCCATAATGAAGTACATATGTCTCGGAATCAAGTATAAATCTCCTTTAGTGAAGTACTAAATACAGATATGTCAGGCAATTTGTTAAGGGAACTAGTAGCATATTTTCAGCGGAAATCAAGTATACATTTGCCAAAATGAAGTACATATGTTTCGAAATCAAGTATAAATCTCCTTTAGTGAAGTACTAACGTACTGATATCTTGAGAAATCTTTAAAGACAAATGCTAGTACATTTTCTGTGGAAATCAAGTGCTTATTTGCTATAATGAAGTACATACATTCCCGTAATCAAGTATGTATCTCCCTTAGTGAAGAACTAAATACAAATATCTCACACAATTTGTTCAGGCAATAGCTAATATATTTTCAGTGGAAATTAAGCACATATTCGCAATAATAAAGTACATATGTTTCAAAATCAAATATAAATCTCTCTTAGTGAAGTATTAAAGCATTGATATCTCAGGAAATCTATACAGGCTACTACCTTCGAACATACAAAGAAGAAATAGGGTTATGTCGAAGTACACTTTGTGCAATGGAATATTTATTCTATAATAATTATATGGAGGCTGAAGTAAAATATTTTAAAGACTAAATACATATTTGTACGAGTGGAAAGATGGATATGTTCATCAAATGCTTATGTATTTACAACTTTGAATACATATGTACACTTTACATTACTGCGAATGATAACTTAATCCCTCGATTGCTAGTAGTTATCTCTTAAGTACTTTAACAAGTTTGTATTCATACCATACTAATATTACACAAATTTTTACTGTTTTTGTTATTTATTATAAAGAAATAAAAAGAAAAAAAAGCAACGAAACTCAAATTCATCTATATTAGTACATAAAATCAAGAAATTGAGTACATAATTGAAATTATGAAGTACACATGTCCCAAAATCATATATAAATCTCCCTTAGTGAAAGTACCAAAGCACTTATATCTCACACATCTGCTCATCTACTCGTAGTATATGTTCAATATAAATAAAGTACATAGATAGAACAAACAAAGTATATACGAGGTCATGTTGAAATACACTTTGTGCAAGCAACTGCTAGTACATTTTCAGTGGAAATCAAGTGCATATTTGCCATAATGAAGTACATATGTCTCGAAATCAAATATAAATCTCCTTTAGTGAAGTACTAAATACGAATACATCAGACAATTTGTTCAGGCAACTACTGGCACGTTTTCAGCGGAAATCAAGTATACATTTGCCATAATGAAGTACGTATGTTTCGAAATCAAGTGTAAATCTTCTTTAGTGAAGTACCAAGGTACTCATATCTTGAGAAATCTATAAAGGCAACTACTAGTACATTTTCAGTTGAAATCAAGTGCTTATTTGCTATAATGAAGTACATATGTTCCTGTAATCTAGTATATGTCTCCCTTAGTGAAGAACTAAATACAAATATCTCACACAATTTGTTCAGCCAACTGCTAATATATTTTCAGTGGAAATTAAGTACATATTCGAATTAATAAAGTACATATGTTTCAAAATAAAATATAAATCTCCCTTAGTGAAGTATTATAGCATTGATATCGCAGGAAATATATACAGGCTACTACTTTCGAACGAACAAAGTATAAATAAGGTTATGTTGAAGTACACTTTGTGCAGTGGAATAATTAATCTATAATAATTATAGGGAGGTTCAAGTACAATATTTTAAAGACAAAGTACATATTTGTACGAGTGGAAGGATGGATATGATCATCAAATGCTCATGTATTCGCAACTTTGAATGCAAACGTTCACTTTACATTACTGCGAATATTATCTTAATCCCTCGATTGCTAGTAGTTATATCTTAAGTACTTTAACATGTTTGTATTCATACCATACTAATATTACACATATTTTTACAGTTTAGGTTATTTATTATAAAGAAATAGAAAGAAAAAAAAGGAACGAACCTCAAATTCATCAATATTAGTACAAAAAATCAATAAATTGAGTACATAATTGAAATTATGAAGTACACATGTCCCAAAATCATATATAAATCTCCCTTTGCGAAAGTACTAAAGCACTGATATCTCACACATCTGCTCATGTGCTCGTAGTATATGTTCCATATAAATAACGTACATAGATAGAACAAACAAATTATATACGAGGTCATGTTGAAATACACTTTGTGCAAGCAACTGCTAGTACATTTTCAGTGGAAATCAAGTGCATATTGGCAATAATGAAGTATATATGTCTCGAAATAAAATTTAAATCTCCTTTAGTGAAGTACTAAATACAGATATGTCAGGCAATTTGTTAAGGCAACTACTAGCATATTTTCGGCGGAAATCAAGTATACATTTGGCAAAATGAAGTACATATGTTTCGAAATCAAGTATAAATCTCCTTTAGTGAAGTACTAACGTACTGATATCTTGAGAAATCTTTAAAGGCAACTGCTAGTACATTTTCATTGGAAATCAAGTGCTTATTTGCTATAATGAAGTACATACATTCCCGTAATCAAGTATGTATCTCCCTTAGGGACGAACTAAATACAAATATCTCACACAATTTGTTCAGGCAACAGCAAATATATTTTCAGTGGAAATTAAGCACATATTCGCAATAATAAAGTACATATGTTTCAAAATCAAATACGAATCTCTCTTAGTGATGTATTAAAGCATTGATATCTCAGGAAATCTATGCAGGCTACTACCTCCGAACATACAAAGAAGAAATAGGGTTATGTCGAAGTACACTTTGCCCAATGGAATATTTATTCTATAATAATTATATGGAGGTTCAAGTAAAATATTTTAAAGACTAAATACATATTTGTACAAGTGGAAGGATGGATACGATCATCAAATGCTCATGTATTCGCAACTTTGAATGCAAACGTTCACTCTACATTACTGCGAATGTTATCTTAATCCCTCGATTGCTAGTAGTTATATCTTAAGTACTTTAACATGTTTGTATTCATACCATACTAATTTTACACATATTTTTACAGTTTTGGTTATTTATTATAATGAAATAAAAAGAAAAAAATGGAATGAAACTCAAATTCGTCAATATTAGTACAAAAAATAAAGAAATTGAGTACATAATTGAAATTATGAAGTACACATGTCCCAAAATCATATATAAATCTCCCTTAGTGAAACTACTAAAGCACTTATATCTCACACATCTGCTCATGTACTCGTAGTATATGTTCAATATAAATAAAGTACATAGATAGAACAAACAAAGTATATACGAGGTCATGTTGAAATACACTTTGTGCAAGCAACTGCTAGTACATTTTCAGTGGAAATCAAGTGCATATTTGCCATAATGAAGTACATATGTCTCGAAATCAAATATAAATCTCCTTTAGTGATGTACTAAATACAAATACATCAGACAATTTGTTCAGGCAACTACTGGCACGTTTTCAGCGGAAATCAAGTATACATTTGCCATAATGAAGTACATATGTTTCGAAATCAAGTGTAAATCTTCTTTAGTGAAGTACCAAGGTACTCATATCTTGAGAAATCTATAAAGGCAACTACTAGTACATTTTCAGTTGAAATCAAGTGCTTATTTGCTATAATGAAGTACATATGTTCCTGTAATCAAGTATATGTCTCCTTTAGTGAAGAACTAAATACAAATATCTCACACAATTTGTTCAGCCAACTGCTAATATATTTTCAGTGGAAATTAAGTTCATATTCGCAATAATAAAGTACATATGTTTCAAAATAAAATATAAATCTCCCTTAGTGAAGTATTATAGCATTGATATCTCAGGAAATATATACAGGCTACTACTTTCGAACGAACAAAGTATAAATAAGGTTATGTTGAAGTACACTTTGTGCAATGGAATAATTAATCTATAATAATTATAGGGAGGTTCAAGTACAATATTTTAAAGACAAAGTACATATTTGTACGAGTGGAAGGATGGATATGATCATCAAATGCTCATGTATTCGCAACTTTGAATGCAAACGTTCACTTTACATTACTGCGAATATTATCTTAATCCCTCGATTGCTAGTAGTTATATCTTAAGTACTTTAACATGTTTGTATTCATACCATACTAATATTACACATATTTCTACAGTTTTGGTTATTTATTATAAAGAAATAGAAAGAAAAAAAATGAACGAAACTCAAATTCATCAATATTAGTACAAAAAATCAATAAATTGAGTACATAATTGAAATTATGAAGTACACTTGTCCCAAAATCATATATAAATCTCCCTTTGCGAAAGTACTAAAGCACTGATATCTCACACATCTGCTCATGTGCTCGTAGTATATGTTCCATATAAATAACGTACATAGATAGAACAAACAAATTATATACGAGGTCATGTTGAAATACACTTTGTGCAAGCAACTGCTAGTACATTTTCAGTGGAAATCAAGTGCATATTTGCAATAATGAAGTACATATGTCTCGAAATAAAATTTAAATCTCCTTCAGTGAAGTACTAAATACAGATATGTCAGGCAATTTGTTAAGTCAACTACTAGCATATTTTCAGCGGAAATCAAGTATACATTTGCCAAAATGAAGTACATATGTTTCGAAATCAAGTATAAATCTCCTTCCGTGAAGTACTAACGTACTGATATCTTGAGAAATCTTTAAAGGCAACTGCTAGTACATTTTCATTGGAAATCAAGTGCTTATTTGCTATAATGAAGTACATACATTCCCATAATCAAGTATGTATCTCCCTTAGTGAAGAACTAAATACAAATATCTCACACAATTTGTTCAGGCAACAGCTAATATATTTTCAGTGGAAATAAAGCACATATTCGCAATAATAAAGTACATATATTTCAAAATCAAATATAAATCTCTCTTAGTGAAGTATTAAAGCATTGATATCTCAGGAAATCTATGCAGGCTACTACCTCCGAACATACAAAGAAGAAATAGGGTTATGTCGAAGTACACTTTGTGCAATGGAATATTTATTCTATAATAATTATATGGAGGTTCAAGTAAAATATTTTAAAGACTAAATACATATTTGTACGAGTGGAATGATGGATATGTTCATCAAATGCTTATGTATTTACAACTTTGAATACATACGTACACTTTACATTACTGCGAATGATAACTTAATCCCTCGATTGCTAGTAGTTATCTCTTAAGTACTTTAACATGTTTGTATTCATACCATACTAATTATTACACATATTTTTACTGTTTTGGTTATTTATTATAAAGAAATAAAAAGAAAAAAAAGCAACGAAACTCAAATTCATCAATATTAGTACAAAAAATCAAGAAATTGAGTACATAATTGAAATTATGAAGTACACAAGTCCCAAAATCATATATAAATCTCCCTTAGTGAAAGTACTAAAGAACTTATATCTCACACATCTGCTCATGTACTCGTAGTATATGTTCAATATAAATAAAGTACATAGATAGAACAAACAAAGTATATACGAGGTCTTGTTGAAATACAGTTTGTGCAAGCAACTGCTAGTACATTTTCAGTGGAAATCAAGTGCATATTTGCCATAATGAAGTACATATGTCTCGAAATCAAATATAAATCTCCCTTAGTGAAGTACTAAATACAGATACGTCAGACAATTTGTTCAGGCAACTACTGGCCCGTTTTCAGCGGAAATCAAGTATACATTTGCCATAATGAAGTACATATGTTTCGAAATCAAGTGTAAATCTTCTTTAGTGAAGTACCAAGGTATTCATATCTTGAGAAATCTATAAAGGCAACTACTAGTACATTTTCAGTTGAAATCAAGTGCTTATTTGCTATAATGAAGTACATATGTTCCTGTAATCAAGTATATGTCTCCCTTAGTGAAGAACTAAATACAAATATCTCACACAATTTGTTCAGCCAACTGCTAATATATTTTCAGTGGAAATTAAGTACATATTCGCAATAATAAAGTACATATGTTTCAAAATAAAATATAAATCTCCCTTAGTGAAGTATTATAGCATTGATATCTCAGGAAATATATACAGGCTACTACTTTCGAACGAACAAAGTATAAATAAGGTTATGTTGAAGTACACTTTGTGCAATGGAATAATTAATCTATAATAATTATAGGGAGGTTCAAGTACAATATTTTAAAGACAAAGTACATATTTGTACGAGTGGAAGGATGGATATGATCATCAAATGCTCATGTATTCGCAACTTTGAATGCAAACGTTCACTTTACATTACTGCGAATATTATCTTAATCCCTCGATTGCTAGTAGTTATATCTTAAGTACTTTAACATGTTTGTATTCATACCATACTAATATTACACATATTTTTACAGTTTTGGTTATTTATTATAAAGAAATAGAAAGAAAAAAATGGAACGAAACTCAAATTCATCAATATTAGTACAAAAAATCAATAAATTGAGTACATAATTGAAATTACGGAGTACACATGTCCCAAAATCATATATAAATCTCCCTTGGCGAAAGTACTAAAGCACTGATATCTCACACATCTGCTCATGTGCTCGTAGTATATGTTCCATATAAATAACGTACATAGATAGAACAAACAAATTATATACGAGGTCATGTTGAAATAAACTTTGTGCAAGCAACTGCTAGTACATTTTCAGTGGAAATCAAGTGCATATTTGCAATAATGAAGTACATATGTCTCGAAATAAAATTTAAATCTCCTTTAGTGAAGTACTAAATACAGATACGTCAGACAATTTGTTCAGGCAACTACTAGCCCGTTTTCAGCGGAAATCAAGTATACATTTGCCATAATGAAGTACATATGTTTCGAAATCAAGTGTAAATCTTCTTTAGTGAAGTACCAAGGTACTTATATCTTGAGAAATCTATAAAGGCAACTACTAGTACATTTTCAGTTGAAATCAAGTGCTTATTTGCTATAATGAAGTACATATGTTCCTGTAATCAAGTATATGTCTCCCTTAGTGAAGAACTAAATACAAATATCTCACACAATTTGTTCAGCCAACTGCTAATATATTTTCAGTGGAAATTAAGTACATATTCGAATTAATAAAGTACATATGTTTCAAAATAAAATATAAATCTCTCTTACTAAAGTATTAAAGCATTGATATCCCAGGAAATCTATTCAGGCAACTACCTTCGAACGAACAAAGTATAAGTAGGGTTGTATTGAAGTACACTTTGTGCAATGGAATAATTAATCTAAATTAGTTATTGGGAGGTTCAAGTACTATATTTTAGAGACTAATTACATATTTGTATGAGTGGAAGGATGGATATGATCATCAAATGCTCATGTATTTAAAACTTCGAATGGATACGTACACTTCACATCACTGCGAATGATATCTTAATCCCTCGATTGCTAGTAGTTATCTCTTAACTACTTTAACATGTTAGTATTCATACCATACTAATATTACACATATTTTTACAGTTTTGGTTATGTATTATAGAGAAATAAAAATGAAAAAAAGGAACGAAACTCAGATTCATCAATATTAGTACAAAAAATCAAGAAATTGAGTACATAATTGAAATTATGAAGTACACATGTCCCAAAATCATATATAAATCTCCCTTAGTGAATGTACTAATGCACTTATATCTCACACATCTGCTCATGTACTCGTAGTATATGTTCAATATAAATAAACTACATAGACAGAACAAACAAAGTATATACGACGTCATGTTGAAATACACTTTGTGCAAGCAACTACTAGTACATTTTCAGTGGAAATCAAGTGCATATTTGCCATAATGAAGTACATATGTCTCGAAATCAAATGTAAATCTCCCTTAGTGAAGTACCAATTACAGATATGTCAGACAATTTGTTAAGGCAACTACTAGCATATTTTCAGCGGAAATCATGTATACATTTGCCATAATGAAGTATATATGTTTCAAAATCAAGTATTAATCTCCTTTAGTGAAGTACTAAGGTACTGATATCTTGAGAAATCTTTAATGGCAACTACTAGTACATTTCCAGTGGAAATCAAGTGCTTATTTGCTATAATGAAGTACATACATTCCCGTAAAGAAGTATGTATCTCCCTTAGTGAATAACCTAATACAAATATCTCACACAATTTGTTCAGGCAACTGCTAATATATTTTCAGTGGAAATTAAGTACATATTCGAAATAACAAAGTACAAATATAAATCTGCCTTAGTGAAGTATTAAAGCATTGATATCTCAGGAAATCTATATAGGCTATTACCTTCGAACGAAGAAAGTATAAATAAGGTTATGTTGAAGTACACTTTGTGCAATGGAATAATTAATCTATAATAATTATAGGGAGGTTCAAGTACAATTGTTTCAAAATCAAGTATAAATCTCTCTTAGTGAATTATTAAAGCATTGATATCAAACGAAATCTATTCAGGCAACTACCTCCGAATGAACAAAGTATAAATAGGGTTATGTTGAAGTACACTTTGTGCAATGGAATAATTAATCTAAAATAATTATAGGGAGGTTCAAGTACTATATTTTAGAGGCTAATTACATATTTGTATGAGTGGAAGGATGGATATGATCATCAAATGCTCATGTATTTAAAACTTTGAACGCATACGTACACTTTACATCACTGCGAATGATATCTTAATCCCTCGATTGCTAGTAGTTATCTCTTAAGTACTTTAACATGTTTGTATTCATACCATACTAATATTATACATAGTTTTACAGTTTTGGTTATTTATTATAAAGAAATAAAAAAGAAAAAAAAGGAACGAAACTCAAATTCATCAATATTAGTACAAAAAATCAAGAAATTGAGTACAAAATTGAAATTATGAAATACACGTGTCCCAAAATCATATATAAATCCCCCTCTGTGAAAGTACTAAAGCACTGATATCACACACATCTGTTCATGTACTTGTAGTATGTGATCAATATAAATAAAGTACATAGATAGAACAAACAAAGTATACACGAGGTCATGTTGAAATACACTTTGTGCAAGCAACTGCTAGTACATTTTCAGTGGAAATCAGGTATGTATTTGCCATAATGAAGCCCATATGTCTCGAAATCAAATGTAAATCTCCCTTAGTGAAGTACTAAATACAGATATGTCAGACAATTTGTTAAGGCAACTACTAGCATATTTTCAGCGGAAATCATGTATACATTTGCCATAATGGAGTATATATGTTTCTATAACAAGTATAATCTCCTTTGGTGACGTACTAAGTTACTGATATCTTGAGAAATCTTTAAGGGCAACTGCTAGTACATTTCCAGTGGAAATCAAGTGCTTATTTACTATAATGAAGTACATACATTCCCGTAATCAAGTATGTATCTCCCTTAGTGAATAACCAAATACAAATATCTGACACAAATTGTTCAGGCAACTGCAAATATATTTTCAGTGGAAATTAAGTATATATTCGCAATAATAAAGTACATATGTTTCAAAATCAAATATAAATCTGCCTTAGTGAAGTATTAAAGCATTGATATCTCAGGAAATCTATACAGGCTACTACCTTCGAACGAAGAAAGTATAGATAAGGTTATGTTGAAGTACACTTTGTGCTATGGAATAATTAATCTATAATAATTATAGGGAGGTTCAAGTACAATATTTTAAAGACTAAGTACATATTTGTATGAGTGGATGGATAGATATGATCATCAAATGCCCATGTATTCACAACTTTGAAAGAATTCGTACACTTTACATTACTGCAAATTATAACTTAATCTCTCGATTGCTAGTAGTTATCTCTTAAGTACTTTAACATGTTTGTATTCATACCATACTAATATTACACATAGTTTTACGGTGATGGTTATTTATTATAAAGAAATAAAAAAGAAAAAAAAGGAACGAAACTCAAATTCATCAATATTAGTACAAAAAATCAAGAAATTGAGTACATAATTGAAATTATGATGTACACATGTCCCAAAATCATATATAAATCCCCCTTTGTGAAAGTACTAAAGCACTGATATCACACACATCTGCTCATGTACTCGTAGTATATGATCAATATAAATACAGTACATAGATAAAACAAACAAAGTACACACGTGGTCATGTTGAAATACACTTTGTGCAAGCAACTGCTAGTACATTTTCAGTGGAAATCAGGTACGTATTTGCCATAATGAAGTCCATATGTCTCGAAATCAAATGTAAATCTCCCTTAGTGAAGTACTAAATACAGATATGTCAGACAATTTGTTAAGGCAACTACAAGCATATTTTCAGCGGAAATCTTGTATACATTTGCCATAATGAGGTATATATGTTTCAAAATCAAGTATAAATCTCTTTTAGTGAAGTACTAAGGTACAGATATCTTGAGAAATCTTTAAAGGCAACTGCTAGTACATTTCCAGTGGAAATCAAGTGCTTATTTGCTATAATGAAGTACATACATTCCCGTAATCAAGTATGTATCTCCCTTAGTGAATAACCTAATACAAATATCTGACACAATTTGTTCAGGCAACTGCTAATATATTTTCAGTGGAAATTAAGTACATATTCGCAATAATAAAGTACATATGTTTCAAAATCAAATATAAATCTGCCTTAGTTAAGTATTAAAGCATTGATATCTTAGGAAATCTATACAGGCTACTAACTTGGAACGAAGAAATTATAAATAAGGTTATGTTGAATTACACTTTTTGCAATGTAATAATTAATCTATAGTAATTATAGGGAGGTTCAAGTATAATATTTTAAAGACTAAGTACATATTTGTATGAGTGGACGGATAGATATGATCACCAAATGCCCATGTATTCACAACTTTGAATGCATACGTACACTTTACATTACTGCAAATGATAACTTATTCCCTCGATTGCTAGTAGTTATCTCTTAAATACTTTAACATGTTTGAATTCAAGCCATACTTATATTATACATATTTTTACAGTTTTGGTTATTTATTATAAATAAAAAAAGGAAAAAAAAGCAACGAAGCTCAAATTCATCCATATTTGTACAAAAAAACAAGAAATGGAGTACATAATTGAAATTACGAAGTACACATGTCCCAAAATCATATATAAATCTCCCTTAGTGAAAGTAATAAAGCACCGATATCACACACATCTGCTCATGTACTCGTAGTATATGTTCAATATAAATAAAGTACATAGATAGAACAAACAAAGTATATACGAGGTCATGTTGAAATACACTTTGTGCAAGCAACTGCTAGTACATTTTCAGTGGAAATCAAGAGCATATTTGCCATAATGAAGTGCATATGTCTCGAAATCAAATGTAAATCTCCTTTAGTGAAGTACTAAATACAGATATGTCAGACAATTTGTTCAGGCAACTACTAGCATATTTTCAGCGGAAATCACGTATACATTTGCCATAATGAAGTATATATGTTTCAAAATCAAGTATTAATCTCCTTTAGTGAAGTACTAAGGTACTGATATCCTGAGAAATCTTTAAAGGCAACTGCTAGTACATTTCCAGCGGAAATCAAGTGCGTATTTGCTATAATGAATTACATACATTCCTGTAATTAAGTATGTACCTCCCTTAGTTGAGAACCAAATACAAATATCTCACACAATTTGTTCAGACAACTGCTAATATATTTTCAGTGGAAATTAAGTACATATTCGCAATAATAAAGTACATATGTTTCAAAATCAAATATAAATTTGCCTTAGTAAAGTATGAAAGCATTGATATCTCAGGAAATCTATACAGGCTACTACCTTCGAACGAAGAACTTATAAATAAGGTTATGTTGAAGTACACTTTGTGCAATGGAATAATTAATCCATAATAATTATAGGGAGGTTCAAGTACAATATTTTAAAGACTAAGTAGTTATCTCTTAAGTACTTTAACATGTTTGTATTCATACCATACTAATATTACACATATTTTTACAGTTTTGGTTATTTATTATAAAGAAATAAAAAGAAAAAAAAGGCACGAAACTCAAATTCATCAATATTAGTACAAAAAATCAAGAAATTGAGTACATAATTGAAATTATGAAGTACACATGTCCCAAAATCATATATAAATCTCCCTTAGTGAAAGTACTAAAGCACTTATATCTCACACATCTGCTCATGTACTCATAGTATATGTTCAATATAAATAAAGTACATAGATAGAACAAACAACGTATATACGAGGTCATGTTGAAATACACTTTGTGCAAGCAACTGCTAGTAAATTTTCAGTGGAAATCAAGTGCATATTTGCTATAATGAAGTACATATGTCTCGAAATCAAATGTAAATCTCCCTTAGTGTAGTACTAAATACAGATATGTCAGACAATTTGTTCAGGCAACTACTAGCATATTTTCAGCGGAAATCACGTATACATTTGCCATAATGAAGTATATATGTTTCAAAATCAAGTATTAATCTCCTTTAGTGAAGTACTAAGGTACTGATATCCTGAGAAATCTTTAAAGGCAACTGCTAGTACATTTCCAGTGGAAATCAAGTGCTTATTTGCTATAATGAAGTACATACATTCCCGTAATCAAGTATGTACCTCCCTTAGTTAAGAACCAAATAGAAATATCTCACACAATTTGTTCAGACAACTGCTAATATATTTTCAGTGAAAATTAAGTACATATTCGCAATAATAAAGTACATATGTTTCAAAATCAAATATAAATCTGCCTTAGTGAAGTGTGAAAGCATTGATATCTCAGGAAATCTGTACAGGCTACTACCTTCGAACGAAGAACTTGTAAATAAGGTTATGTTGAAGTACACTTTGTGCAATGGAAGAATTAATCTATAATAATTATAGGGAGGTTCAAGTACAATATTTTAAAAACTAAGTAGTTATCTCTTAAGTACTTTAACATGTTTGTATTCATACCATACTAATATTACACATATTTTTTCAGTTTTGGTTATTTATTATAAAGAAATAAAAAGGAAAAAAAGGAACGAAACTCAAATTCATCAATATTAGTACAAAAAATCAAGAAATTGAGTACATAATTGAAATTATGAAGTACACATGTCCCAAAATCATATATAAATCTCCCTAAATCATATATAAATCTCCCTTAGTGAAAGTACTAAAGCACTTATATCTCACACATCTGCTCATGTACTCGCAGTATATGTTCAATATAAATAAAGTACATATTAGTATGAGTGGATGGATAGATATGATCATCAAATGCCCATGTATTCACAACTTTGAATGCATACGTACACTTTACATTACTGCAAATGATAACTTATTCCCTCGATTGCTAGTAGTTATCTCTTAAATACTTTAACATGTTTGTATTCAAACCATACTTATATTACACATATTTTTACAGTTTTGGATATTTATTATAAATAAAAAAAAGAGAAAAAAAAGCAACGAAGCTCAAATTCATCCATATTTGTACAAAAAATCAAGAAATGGAGTACATAATTGAAATTACGAAGTAGACATGTCCCAAAATCATATATAAATCTCCCTTACCGAAAGTACTAAAGCACTTATATCTCACACATCTGCTCATGTACTCGTAGTATATGTTCAATATAAATAAAGTACATAGATAGAACAAACAAAGTATATACGAGGTCATGTTGAAATACACTTTGTGCAAGCAACTGTTAGTAAATTTTGAGTGGAAATCAAGTGCATATTTGCCATAATGAAGTAAATATGTCTCGAAATCAAATGTAAATCTCCCTTAGTGAAGTACTAAATACAGATATGTCAGACAATTTGTTCAGGCAACTACTAGCATATTTTCAGCGAAAATCACGTATACATTTGCCATAATGAAGTATATATGTTTCAAAATCAAGTATTAATCTGCTTTAGTCAAGTACTAAGGTACTGATATCCTGAGAAATCTTTAAAGGCAACTGCTAGTACATTTCCAGTGGAAATCAAGTGCTTATTTGCTGTAATGAAGTACATACATTCCCGTAATCAAGTATGTACCTCCGTTAGTTAAGAACCAAATACAAATATCTCACACAATTTGTTCAGACAACTGCTAATATATTTTCAGTGGAAATTAAGTACATATTCGCAATAATAAAGTACATATGTTTCAAAATCAAATATAAATCTGCCTTAGTGAAGTGTCAAAGCATTGATATCTCAGAAAATCTATACAGGCTACTACCTTCGAATGAAGAACTTGTAGATAAGGTTATGTTGAAGTACACTTTGTGCAATGGAATAATTAATCTATAATAATTATAGGGAGGTTCAAGTACAATATTTTAAAGACTAAGTAGTTATCTCTTAAGTACTTTAACATGTTTGTATTCATACCATACTAATATTACACATATTTTTACAGTTTTGGTTATTTATTATAAAGAAATAAAAAGAAAAAAAAGGCACGAAACTCAAATTCATCAATATTAGTACAAAAAATCAAGAAATTGAGTACATAATTGAAATTATGAAGTACACATGTCCCAAAATCATATATAAATCTCCCTTAGTGAAAGTACTAAAGCACTTATATCTCACACATCTGCTCATGTACTCATAGTATATGTTCAATATAAATAAAGTACATAGATAGAACAAACAACGTATATACGAGGTCATGTTGAAATACACTTTGTGCAAGCAACTGCTAGTAAATTTTCAGTGGAAATCAAGTGCATATTTGCTATAATGAAGTACATATGTCTCGAAATCAAATGTAAATCTCCCTTAGTGAAGTACTAAATACAGATATGTCAGACAATTTGTTCAGGGAACTACTAGCATATTTTCAGCGGAAATCACGTATACATTTGCCATAATGAAGTATATATGTTTCAAAATCAAGTATTAATCTCCTTTGGTGAAGTACTAAGGTACTGATATCCTGAGAAATCTTTAAAGGCAACTGCTAGTACATTTCCAGTGGAAATCAAGTGCTTATTTGCTATAATGAAGTACATACATTCCCGTAATCAAGTATGTACCTCCCTTAGTTAAGAACCAAATAGAAATATCTCACACAATTTGTTCAGACAACTGCTAATATATTTTCAGTGAAAATTAAGTACATATTCGCAATAATAAAGTACATATGTTTCAAAATCAAATATAAATCTGCCTTAGTGAAGTGTCAAAGCATTGATATCTCAGGAAATCTATACAGGCTACTACCTTCGAACGAAGAACTTGTAAATAAGGTTATGTTGAAGTACACTTTGTGCAATGGAATAATTAATCTATAATAATTATAGGGAGGTTCAAGTACAATATTTTAAAAACTAAGTAGTTATCTCTTAAGTACTTTAACATGTTTGTATTCATACCATACTAATATTACACATATTTTTTCAGTTTTGGTTATTTATTATAAAGAAATAAAAAGAAAAAAAAGGAACGAAACTCAAATTCATCAATATTTGTACAAAAAATCAAGAAATTGAGTACATAATTGAAATTATGAAGTACACATGTCCCAAAATCATATATAAATCTCCCTTAGTGAAAGTACTAAAGCACTTATATCTCACACATCTGCTCATGTACTCGCAGTATATGTTCAATATAAATAAAGTACATATTAGTATGAGTGGATGGATAGATATGACCATCAAATGCCCATGTATTCACAACTTTGAATGCATACGTACACTTTACATTACTGCAAATGATAACTTATTCCCTCGATTGCTAGTAGTTATCTCTTAAATACTTTAACATGTTTGTATTCAAACCATACTTATATTACACATATTTTTACAGTTTTGGATATTTATTATAAATAAAAAAAAGAGAAAAAAAAGCAACGAAGCTCAAATTCATCCATATTTGTACAAAAAATCAAGAAATGGAGTACATAATTGAAATTACGAAGTAGACATGTCCCAAAATCATATATAAATCTCCCTTACCGAAAGTACTAAAGCACTTATATCTCACACATCTGCTCATGTCCTCGTAGTATATGTTCAATATAAATAAAGTACATAGATAGAACAAACAAAGTATATACGAGGTCATGTTGAAATACACTTTGTGCAAGCAACTGTTAGTAAATTTTCAGTGGAAATCAAGTGCATATTTGCCATAATGAAGTAAATATGTCTCGAAATCAAATGTAAATCTCCCTTAGTGAAGTACTAAATACAGATATGTCAGACAATTTGTTCAGGCAACTACTAGCATATTTTCAGCGGAAATCTTGTATACATTTGCCATAATGAAGTATATATGTTTCTATAACAAGTATAAATCTCCTTTAGTGAAGTACTAAGGTACTGATATCTTGAGAAATCTTTAAAGGCAACTGCTAGTACATTTCCAGTGGAAATCAAGTGCTTATTTGCTATAATGAAGTACATACATTCCCGTAATCAAGTATGTACCTCCCTTAGTTAAGAACCAAATACAAATATCTCACACAATTTGTTCAGGCAACTGCTAATATATTTTCAGTGGAAATTAAGTACATATTCGCAATAATAAAGTACATATGTTTCAAAATCAAATATAAATCTGCCTTAGTGAAGTATTAAAGCATTGATATCTAAGGAAATCTATACAGGCTACTACCTTCGAACGAAGAAAGTATAAATAAGGTTATGTTGAAGTACACTTTGTGCAATGGAATAATTAATCTATAACAATTAGAGGGAGGTTCAAGTACATTATTTTAAAGACTAAGTACATATTTGTATGAGTGGATGGATAGATATGATCATCAAATGCCCATGTATTCACAACTTTGAATGCATACGTACACTTTACATTACTGCAAATGATAACTTATTCCCTCGATTGCTAGTAGTTATCTCTTAAATACTTTAACATGTTTGTATTCAAACCAGACTTATATTACACATATTTTTACAGTTTTGGTTATTTATTATAAATAAAAAAAACAGAAAAAAAAGCAATGACGCTCAAATTCATCCATATTTGTACAAAAAATCAAGAAATGGAGTACATAATTGAAATTACGAAGTAGACATGTCCCAAAATCATATATAAATCTCCCTTACGGAAAGTACTAAAGCACTTATATCTCACACATCTGCTCATGTACGCGTAGTATATGTTGAATATAAATAAAGTACATAGATAGAACAAACAAAGTATATACGAGGTCATGTTGAAATACACTTTGTGCAAGCAACTGCTAGTAAATTTTCAGTGGAAATCTAGTGCATATTTGGCATAATGAAGTACATATGTCTCGAAATCAAATGTAAATCTCCCTTAGTGAAGTACTAATTACAGATATGTCAGACAATTTGTTAAGGCAACTACTAGCATATTTTCAGCGGAAATCATGTATACATTTGCCATAATGAAGTATATATGTTTCTATAACAAGTATAAATCTCCTTTACTGACGTACTAAGGTACTGATATCTTGAGAAATCTTTAACGGCAACTGCTAGTACATTTCCAGTGGAAATCAAGTGCTTATTTGCTATAATGAAGTACATACATTCCCGTAATCAAGTATGTATCTCCCTTAGTGAATAACCTAATACAAATATCTCACACAATTTGTTCAGGCAACTGCTAATATATTTTCAGTGGAAATTAAGTACATATTCGCAATAATAAAGTACATATGTTTCAAAATCAAATATAAACCTGCCTTAGTGAAGTATTAAAGCATTGATATCTAAGGAAATCTATATAGGCCACTACCTTCGAACGAAGAACTTGTAAATAAGGTTATGTTGAAGTACACTTTGTGCAATGGAATAATTAATCTATTATAATTATAGGGAGGTTCAAGTACAATATTTTAAAAACTAAGTAGTTATCTCTTAAGTACTTTAACATGTTTGTATTCATACCATACTAATATTACACATATTTTTACAGTTTTGGTTATTTATTATAAAGAAATAAAAAGAAAAAAAAGGAACGAAACTTAAATTCATCAATATTAGTACAAAAAATCAAGAAATTGAGTACATAATTGAAATTATGAAGTACACATGTCCCAAAATCATATATAAATCTCCCTTAGTGAAAGTACTAAAGCACTTATATCTCACACATCTGCTCATGTACTCGCAGTATATGTTCACTAAAAATAAAGTACATAGATAGAACAAACAAAGTATATACGAGGTCATGTTGAAATACACTTTGTGCAAGCAACTGCTAGTAAATTTTCTGTGGAAATCAAGTGCATATTTGCCATAATGAAGAACGTTTGTCTCGAAATCAAATGTAAATCTCCCTTAGTGAAGTACTAAATACAAATATGTCAGACAATTTGTTCAGGCAACTACTAGCATATTCTCAGCGGAAATCACGTATACATTTGCCATAATGAAGTATATATGTTTCAAAATCAAGTATTAATCTCCTTTAGTCAAGTACTAAGGTACTGATATCCTGAGAAATCTTTAAAGGCAACTGCTAGTACATTTTCAGTGGAAATCAAGTGCTTATTTGCTATAATGAAGTACATACATTACCGTAATCAAGTATGTACCTCCCTTAATTAAGAACCAAATACAAATATCTCACACAATTTGTTCAGACAACTGCTAATATATTTTCAGTGGAAATTAAGTACATATTCGCAATAATAAAGTACATATGTTTCAAAATCAAATATAAATCTGCCTTAGTGAAGTATGAAATCATTGATATCTCAGGAAATCTATACAGGCTACTACCTTCGAACGAAGAACTTGTAAACAAGGTTATGTTGAAGTACACTTTGTGCAATGGAATAATTAATCTATAATAATTATAGGGAGGTTCAAGTACAATATTTTAAAAACTAAGTAGTTATCTCTTAAGTACTTTAACATTTTTGTATTCATACCATACTAATATTACACATATTTTTACAGTTTTGGTTATTTATTATAAAGAAATAAAAAGAAAAAAAAGGAACGAAACTTAAATTCATCAATATTAGTACAAAAAATCAAGAAATTGAGTACATAATGGAAATTATGAAGTATAGATGTCCCAAAATCATATATAAATCTCCCTTAGTGAAAGTACTAAAGCATTTATATCTCACACATCTGCTCATGTACTCCCAGTATATGTTCAATAAAAATAAAGTACATAGATAGAACAAACAAAGTATATACGAGGTCATGTTGAAATACACTTTGTGCAAGAAACTGCTAGTAAATTTTCAGTGGAAATCAAGTGCATATTTGCCATAATGAAGAACGTATGTCTCGAAATCAAATGTAAATCTCCCTTAGTTAAGTACTAAATACAGATATGTCAGACAATTTGTTCAGGCAACTACTTGCATATTTTCAGCGGAAATCATGTATACATTTGCCATAATGAAGTATATATGTTTCAAAATCAAGTATTAATCTCCTTTAGTGAAGTACTAAGGTACTGATATCTTGAGAAATCTTTAAAGGCAACTGCTAGTACATTTCCAGTGGAAATCAAGTGCTTATTTGCTATAATGAAGTACATACATTCCCGTAATCAAGTATGTACCTCCCTTAGTTAAGAACCAAATACAAATATCTCACACAATTTGTTCAGACAACTGCTAATATATTTTCAGGGGAAATTAAGTACATATTCGCAATAATAAAGTACATATGTTTCAAAATCAAATATAAATCTGCCTTAGCGAAGTATTAAAGCATTGATATCTAAGGAAATCTATACAGGCTACTACCTTCGAACGAAGAAAGTATAAATAAGGTTATGTTGAAGTACACTTTATGCAATGGAATAATTAATCTATAATAATTATAGGGAGGTTCAAGTACAATATTTAAAAGACTAAGTACATATTTGTATGAGTGGAAGGATGGATATGATCATCAAATGCTCATGTTTTTAAAACTTCGAATGCATACGTAAACTTTACATCACTGCGAATGATATCTTAATCCCTCGATTGCTAGTAGTTATCTCTTAAGTACTTTAACATGTTTGTATTCATACCATACTAGTATTACATATATTTTTATAGTTTTGGTTATTTATTATAAAGAAAAAAAAAGAAAAAAAAGGAACGGAACTCAAATTCATTAATATTAGTACAAAAAATCAAGAAATTGAGTACATAATTGAAATTATGAAGTACACATGTCCCAAAATCGTATATAAATCTCCCTTAGTGAAAGTACTAAAGCACTTATATCTCACACATCTGCTCATGTACTCGTAGTATATGTTCAATATAAATAAAGTACATAGATAGAACAAACAACGTATATACGAGGTCATGTTGAAATACACTTTGTGCAAGCAACTGCTAGTAAATTTTCAGTGGAAATCAAGTGCATATTTGCCATAATGAAGTACATATGTCTCGAAATGAAATGTAAATCTCCCTTAGTGAAGTACTAAATACAGATATGTCAGACAATTTGTTCAGGCAACTACTAGCATATTTTCAGTGGAAATCACGTATACATTTGCCATAATGAAGTATATATGTTTCAAAATCAAGTATTAATCTCCTTTAGTGAAGTACTAAGGTACTGATATCCAGAGAAATCTTTAAAGGCAACTGCTAGTACATTTCCAGTGGAAATCAAGTGCTTATTTGCTATAATGAAGTACATACATTCCCGTAATCAAGTATGTACCTCCCTTAGTTAAGAACCAAATACAAATATCTCACACAATTTGTTCAGGCAACTGCTAATATATTTTCAGTGGAAATGAAGTACATATTCGCAATAATAAAGTACATATGTTTCAAAATCAAATATAAATCTGCCTTAGTGAAGTATTAAAGCATTAATATCTCCGGAAATCAATACAGGCTACTACCTTCGAACGAAGAAAGTATAAATAAGGTTATGTTGAAGTACACTTTGTGCAATGGAATAATTAATCTATAACAATTAGAGGGAGGTTCAAGTACATTATTTTAAAGACTAAGTACATATTTGTATGAGTGGATGGATAGATATGATCATCAAATGCCCATGTATTCACAACTTTGAATGCATACGTACACTTTACATTACTGCAAATGATAACTTATTCCCTCGATTGCTAGTAGTTATCTCTTAAATACTTTAACATGTTTATATTCAAACGATACTTATATTACACATATTTTTACAGTTTTGGTTACTTATTATAAATAAAAAAAAGAGAAAAAAAAGCAACGAAGCTCAAATTCATCCATATTTGTACAAAAAATCAAGAAATGGAGTACATAATTGAAATTACGAAGTACACATGTCCCAAAATCATATATAAATCTCCCTTAGTGAAAGTAATAAAGCACTGATATCACACACATCTGCTCATGTACTCGTAGTATATGTTCAATATAAATAAAGTACATAGATAGAACAAACAAAGTATATACGAGGTCATGTTGAAATACACTTTGTGCAAGCAACTGCTAGTACATTTTCAGTGAAAATCAAGTGCATATTTGCCATAATGAAGTGTAAATCTCCCTTAGTGAAGTACTAAATACAGATATGTCAGACAATTTGTTCAGGCAACTACTAGCATATTTTCAGCGGAAATCACGTATACATTTGCCGTAATGAAGTATATATGTTTCAAAATCAAGTATTAATCTCCTTTAGTGAACTACTAAGGTACTGATATCCTGAGAAATCTTTAAAGGCAACTGCTAGTACATTTCCAGTGGAAATCAAGTGCTTATTTGCTATAATGAAGTACATACATTCCCGTAATCAAGTATGTACCTCCCTTAGTTAAGAACCAAATACAAATATCTCACACAATTTGTTCCGACAACTGCTAATATATTTTCAGTGGAAATTAAGTATATATTCGCATTAATAAAGTACATATGTTTCAAAATCAAATATAAATCTGCCTTAGTGAAGTATGAAAGCATTGATATCTCAGGAAATCTATACAGGCTACTACCTTCGAACGAAGAACTTATAAATAAGGTTATGTTGAAGTACACTTTGTGCAATGGAATAATTAATCTATAATAATTATAGGGAGGTTCAAGTACAATATTTTAAAAACTAAGTAGTTATCTCTTAAGTACTTTAACATGTTTGTATTCATACCATACTAATATTACACATATTTTTACAGTTTTGGTTATTTATTATAAAGAAATAAAAAGAAAAAAAAGGAACGAAACTCAAATTCATCAATATTAGTACAAAAAATCAAGAAATTGAGTACATAATTGAAATTATGAAGTACACATGTCCCAAAATCATATATAAATCTCCCTTAGTGAAAGTACTAAAGCACTTATATCTCACACATCTGCTCATGTACTCGCAGTATATGTTCAATATTAATAAAGTACATAGATAGAACAAACAAAGTATATACGAGGTCATGTTGAAATACACTTTGTGCAAGCAACTGCTAGTAAATTTTCAGTGGAAATCAAGTGCATAGTTGCCATAATGAAGTACGTATGTCTCGAAATCAAATGTAAATCTCCCTTAGTTAAGTACTAAATACAGATATGTCAGACAATTTGTTAAGGCAACTACTAGCATATTTTCAGCGGAAATCTTGTATACATTTGCCATAATGAAGTATATATGTTTCTATAACAAGTATAAATCTCCTTTAGTGAAGTACTAAGGTACTGATATCTTGAGAAATCTTTAAAGGCAACTGCTAGTACATTTCCAGTGGAAATCAAGTGCTTATTTGCTATAATGAAGTACATACATTCCCGTAATCAAGTATGTACCTCCCTTAGTTAAGAACCAAATACAAATATCTCACACAATTTGTTCAGGCAACTGCTAATATATTTTCAGGGGAAATTAAGTACATATTCGCAATAATAAAGTACATATGTTTCAAAATCAAATATAAATCTGCCTTAGTGAAGTATTAAAGCATTGATATCTAAGGAAATCTATACAGGCTACTACCTTCGAACGAAGAAAGTATAAATAAGGTTATGTTGAAGTACACTTTATGCAATGGAATAATTAATCTATAATAATTATAGGGAGGTTCAAGTACAATATTTAAAAGACTAAGTACATATTTGTATGAGTGGAAGGATGGATATGATCATCAAATGCTCATGTTTTTAAAACTTCGAATGCATACGTAAACTTTACATCACTGCGAATGATATCTTAATCCCTCGATTGCTAGTAGTTATCTCTTAAGTACTTTAACATGTTTGTATTCATACCATACTAGTATTACATATATTTTTATAGTTTTGGTTATTTATTATAAAGAAAAAAAAAGAAAAAAAAGGAACGGAACTCAAATTCATTAATATTAGTACAAAAAATCAAGAAATTGAGTACATAATTGGAATTATGAAGTACACATGTCCCAAAATCGTATATAAATCTCCCTTAGTGAAAGTACTAAAGCACTTATATCTCACACATCTGCTCATGTACTCGTAGTATATGTTCAATATAAATAAAGTACATAGATAGAACAAACAACGTATATACGAGGTCATGTTGAAATACACTTTGTGCAAGCAACTGCTAGTAAATTTTCAGTGGAAATCAAGTGCATATTTGCCATAATGAAGTACATATGTCTCGAAATGAAATGTAAATCTCCCTTAGTGAAGTACTAAATACAGATATGTCAGACAATTTGTTCAGGAAACTACTAGCATATTTTCAGCGGAAATCACGTATACATTTGCCATAATGAAGTATATATGTTTCAAAATCAAGTATTAATCTCCTTTAGTGAAGTACTAAGGTACTGATATCCAGAGAAATCTTTAAAGGCAACTGCTAGTACATTTCCAGTGGAAATCAAGTGCTTATTTGCTATAATGAAGTACATACATTCCCGTAATCAAGTATGTACCTCCCTTAGTTAAGAACCAAATACAAATATCTCACACAATTTGTTCAGGCAACTGCTAATATATTTTCAGTGGAAATGAAGTACATATTCGCAATAATAAAGTACATATGTTTCAAAATCAAATATAAATCTGCCTTAGTGAAGTATTAAAGCATTAATATCTCCGGAAATCAATACAGGCTACTACCTTCGAACGAAGAAAGTATAAATAAGGTTATGTTGAAGTACACTTTGTGCAATGGAATAATTAATCTATAACAATTAGAGGGAGGTTCAAGTACATTATTTTAAAGACTAAGTACATATTTGTATGAGTGGATGGATAGATATGATCATCAAATGCCCATGTATTCACAACTTTGAATGCATACGTACACTTTACATAACTGCAAATGATAACTTATTCCCTCGATTGCTAGTAGTTATCTCTTAAATACTTTAACATGTTTATATTCAAACGATACTTATATTACACATATTTTTACAGTTTTGGTTACTTATTATAAATAAAAAAAAGAGAAAAAAAAGCAACGAAGCTCAAATTCATCCATATTTGTACAAAAAATCAAGAAATGGAGTACATAATTGAAATTACGAAGTACACATGTCCCAAAATCATATATAAATCTCCCTAAGTGAAAGTAATAAAGCACTGATATCACACACATCTGCTCATGTACTCGTAGTATATGTTCAATATAAATAAAGTACATAGATAGAACAAACAAAGTATATACGAGGTCATGTTGAAATACACTTTGTGAAAGCAACTGCTAGTACATTTTCAGTGGAAATCAAGTGCATATTTGCCATATTGAAGTACATATGTCTCGAAATCAAATGTAAATCTCCCTTAGTGAAGTACTAAACACAGATATGTCAGACAATTTGTTCAGGCAACTACTAGCATATTTTCTGCGGAAATCATGTATACATTTGCCATAATGAAGTATATATGTTTCAAAATCAAGTATTAATCTCCTTTAGTGAAGTACTAAGGTACTGATATCCTGAGAAATCTTTAAAGGCAACTGCTAGTACATTTCCAGTGGAAATCAAGTGCTTATTTGCTATAATGAAGTACATACATTCCCGTAATCAAGTATGTACCTCCCTTAGTTAAGAACCAAATACAAATATCTCACACAATTTGTTCAGACAACTGCTAATATATTTTCAGTGGAAATTAATCACATATTCGCAATAATAAAGTACATATGTTTCAAAATCTAATATAAATCTGCCTTAGTGAAGTATGAAAGCATTGATATCTCAGGAAATCTATACAGGCTACTACCTTCGAACGAAGAACTTATAAATAAGGTTATGTTGAAGTACACTTTGTGCAATGGAATAATTAATCTATAATAATTATAGGGAGGTTCAAGTACAATATTTTAAAGACTAAGTAGTTATGTCTTAAGTACTTTAACATGTTTGTATTCATACCATACTAATATTACACATATTTTTACAGTTTTGGTTATTTATTATAAAGAAATAAAAAGAAAAAAAAGGAACGAAATTCAAATTCATCAATATTAGTACAAAAAATCAAGAAATTGAGTACATAATTGAAATTATGAAGTACACATGTCCCCAAATCATATATAAATCTCCCTTAGTGAAACTACTAAAGCACTTATATCTCACACATCTGCTCATGTACTCGTAGTATATGTTCAATATAAATAAAGTACATAGATACAACAAACAAAGTATATACGAGGTCATGTTGAAATACACGTTGTGCAAGCAACTGCTAGTAAATTTTCAGTGGAAATCAAGTGCATATTTGCCATAATGAAGTACATATGGGTCGAAATCAAATGTAAATCTCCCTTAGTGAAGTTCTAAACACAGATATGTCAGACAATTTGTTCAGGCAACTACTAGCATATTTTCAGCGGAAATCAAGTTTACATTTTCCATAACGAAGTACATATGTTTCGAAATCAAGTATAAATCTCCTTTAGTGAAGTACTAACGTACTGATATCTTGAGAAATCTTTAAAGGCAACTGCTAGTACATTTTATGTGGAAATCAAGTGCTTATTTGCTATTATGAAGTACATACATTCCCGTAATCAAGTATGTACCTCCCTTAGTTAAGAACCAAATACAAATATCTCACACAATTTGTTCAGGCAACTGCTAATATATTTTCAGGGGAAATTAGTACATATTCGCAATAATAAAGTACATATGTTTCAAAATCAAATATAAATCTGCCTTAGTGAAGTATTAAAGCGTTGATATCTCAAGAAATCAATACAGGCTACTACCTTCGAACGAAGAAAGTATAAATAAGGTTATGTTGAAGTACACTTTATGCAATGGAATAATTAATCTATAATAATTATAGGGAGGTTCAAGTACAATATTTAAAAGACTAAGTACATATTTGTATGAGTGGAAGGATGGATATGATCATCAAATGCTCATGTTTTTAAAACTTCGAATGCATACGTACACTTTACATCACTGCGAATGATATCTTAATCCCTCGATTGCTAGTAGTTATCTCTTAAGTACTTTAACATGTTTGTATTCATACCATACTAGTATTACATATATTTTTATAGTTTTGGTTATTTATTATAAAGAAAAAAAAAGAAAAAAAAGGAACGGAACTCAAATTCATTAATATTAGTACAAAAAATCAAGAAATTGAGTACATAATTGAAATTATGAAGTACACATGTCCCAAAATCGTATATAAATCTCCCTTAGTGAAAGTACTAAAGCACTTATATCTCACACATCTGCTCATGTACTCGTAGTATATGTTCAATATAAATAAAGTACATAGATAGAACAAACAACGTATATACGAGGTCATGTTGAAATACACTTTGTGCAAGCAACTGCTAGTAAATTTTCAGTGGAAATCAAATGCATATTTGCCATAATGAAGTACATATGTCTCGAAATGAAATGTAAATCTCCCTTAGTGAAGTACTAAATACAGATATGTCAGACAATTTGTTCAGGCAACTACTAGCATATTTTCAGCGGAAATCACGTATACATTTGCCATAATGAAGTATATATGTTTCAAAATCAAGTATTAATCTCCTTTAGTGAAGTACTAAGGTACTGATATCCAGAGAAATCTTTAAAGGCGACTGCTAGTACATTTCCAGTGGAAATCAAGCGCTTATTTGCTATAATGAAGTACATACATTCCCGTAATCAAGTATGTACCTCCCTTAGTTAAGAACCAAATACAAATATCTCACACAATTTGTTCAGGCAACTGCTAATATATTTTCAGTGGAAATTAAGTACATATTCGCAATAATAAAGTACATATGTTTCAAAATCAAATATAAATCTGCCTTAGTGAAGTATTAAAGCATTAATATCTCAGGAAAACAATACAGGCTATTACCTTCGAACGAAGAAAGTATAAATAAGGTTATGTTGAAGTACACTTTGTGCAATGGAATAATTAATCTATAACAATTAGAGGGAGGTTCAAGTACATTATTTTAAAGACTAAGTACATATTTGTATGAGTGGATGGATAGATATGATCATCAAATGCCCATGTATTCACAACTTTGAATGCATACGTACACTTTACATAACTGCAAATGATAACTTATTCCCTCGATTGCTAGTAGTTATCTCTTAAATACTTTAACATGTTTATATTCAAACGATACTTATATTACACATATTTTTACAGTTTTGGTTACTTATTATAAATAAAAAAAAGAGAAAAAAAAGCAACGAAGCTCAAATTCATCCATATTTGTACAAAAAATCAAGAAATGGAGTACATAATTGAAATTACGAAGTACACATGTCCCAAAATCATATATAAATCTCCCTAAGTGAAAGTAATAAAGCACTGATATCACACACATCTGCTCATGTACTCGTAGTATATGTTCAATATAAATAAAGTACATAGATAGAACAAACAAAGTATATACGAGGTCATGTTGAAATACACTTTGTGCAAGCAACTGCTAGTACATTTTCAGTGGAAATCAAGTGCATATTTGCCATATTGAAGTACATATGTCTCGAAATCAAATGTAAATCTCCCTTAGTGAAGTACTAAACACAGATATGTCAGACAATTTGTTCAGGCAACTACTAGCATATTTTCTGCGGAAATCATGTATACATTTGCCATAATGAAGTATATATGTTTCAAAATCAAGTATTAATCTCCTTTAGTGAAGTACTAAGGTACTGATATCCTGAGAAATCTTTAAAGGCAACTGCTAGTACATTTCCAGTGGAAATCAAGTGCTTATTTGCTATAATGAAGTACATACATTCCCGTAATCAAGTATGTACCTCCCTTAGTTAAGAACCAAATACAAATATCTCACACAATTTGTTCAGACAACTGCTAATATATTTTCAGTGGAAATTAATCACATATTCGCAATAATAAAGTACATATGTTTCAAAATCAAATATAAATCTGCCTTAGTGAAGTATGAAAGCATTGATATCTCAGGAAATCTATACAGGCTACTACCTTCGAACGAAGAACTTATAAATAAGGTTATGTTGAAGTACACTTTGTGCAATGGAATAATTAATCTATAATAATTATAGGGAGGTTCAAGTACAATATTTTAAAGACTAAGTAGTTATGTCTTAAGTACTTTAACATGTTTGTATTCATACCATACTAATATTACACATATTTTTACAGTTTTGGTTATTTATTATAAAGAAATAAAAAGAAAAAAAAGGAACGAAACTCAAATTCATCAATATTAGTACAAAAAATCAAGAAATTGAGTACATAATTGAAATTATGAAGTACACATGTCCCCAAATCATATATAAATCTCCCTTAGTGAAACTACTAAAGCACTTATATCTCACACATCTGCTCATGTACTCGTAGTATATGTTCAATATAAATAAAGTACATAGATACAACAAACAAAGTATATACGAGGTCATGTTGAAATACACGTTGTGCAAGCAACTGCTAGTAAATTTTCAGTGGAAATCTAGTGCATATTTGCCATAATGAAGTACATGTGGGTTGAAATCAAATGTAAATCTCCCTTAGTGAAGTTCTAAACACAGATATGTCAGACAATTTGTTCAGGCAACTACTAGCATATTTTCAGCGGAAATCAAGTTTACATTTTCCATAACGAAGTACATATGTTTCGAAATCAAGTATAAATCTCCTTTAGTGAAGTACTAACGTACTGATATCTTGAGAAATCTTTAAAGGCAACTGCTAGTACATTTTATGTGGAAATCAAGTGCTTATTTGCTATTATGAAGTACATACATTCCCGTAATCAAGTATGTACCTCCCTTAGTTAAGAACCAAATACAAATATCTCACACAATTTGTTCAGGCAACTGCTAATATATTTTCAGGGGAAATTAGTACATATTCGCAATAATAAAGTACATATGTTTCAAAATCAAATATAAATCTGCCTTAGTGAAGTATTAAAGCGTTGATATCTCAAGAAATCAATACAGGCTACTACCTTCGAACGAAGAAAGTATAAATAAGGTTATGTTGAAGTACACTTTATGCAATGGAATAATTAATCTATAATAATTATAGGGAGGTTCAAGTACAATATTTAAAAGACTAAGTACATATTTGTACGAGTGGAAGGATGGATATGATCATCAAATGCTCATGTTTTTAAAACTTCGAATGCATACGTACACTTTACATCACTGCGAATGATATCTTAATCCCTCGATTGCTAGTAGTTATCTCTTAAGTACTTTAACATGTTTGTATTCATACCATACTAGTATTACATATATTTTTATAGTTTTGGTTATTTATTATAAAGAAAAAAAAAAGAAAAAAAAGGAACGGAACTCAAATTCATTAATATTAGTACAAAAAGTCAAGAAATTGAGTACATAATTGAAATTATGAAGTACACATGTCCCAAAATCGTATATA
>CM032122.1:22270403-22395403 GCA_018894105.1 Jacaranda mimosifolia | reverse complement strand
AATGATAAGTTAGTCCCTCGATTGCTAGTAGTTATCTCTTAAGTAATTCAACATGTTTGTCTTCATACCATGCTAATATTACACATATTTTTAGAGTTTTCTTTATTTATTACAAGGAAATAAAAGGCAAAACAAAGAACAAAAGTCAATTTCATCGATATTAGTACAAAAAATCAATAAATTAAGTACATAATTGAAATAATGAAGTACGTATGTTCCAAAATCATATATAAATCTCCCTGAGTGAAAGTACTAAAGCACTGATATCTCACGCATCTGCTCATGTACTGGTAGTATATGTTCAATATAAATAAAGTACATAGATAGAACAAACAAAGTATATATGAGGTCATGTTGAAGTACACTTTGCGCAAGCAACTGCCAGTACATTTTCAGTGGAAATGAAGTACATATGTCTCGAAATCAAATATAAATCTCCCTTGGTGAAGTACAAAATACAGATATGTCAGACAATTTGTTCAGGTAACTACTACCATATTTTCAGTGTAAATCTAGCATACATTTGCCATAATGAAGTACATATGTTTTGAAATCAAGTTTAAATCTCCTTTAGTGAAGTACTAAGGTACTGATATCACGAGAAATCTGTAAAGGCAACTGCTACTACATTTTCAGTGGAAATCAAGTGCTTATTTGCTCTAATGAAGTACATACGTTCCCGTAATCAAGTATATCTCTCCCTTAGTGAAGAACTAAATACAAATATCTCACACAATTTGTTCAGGCAACTGCTAATATATTTTCAGTGGAAATTAAGTACATATTCACAATAATGACGTACATTTGTTTCAAAATCAAATATAAATCGCTCTTAGTGAAGTATTAAAGCATTGATATCTCAGGAAATCAATACAGGCTACTACCTTCGAAGACACAAAGTATAAATAGGGTTATGTTGAAGTAAACTTTGTGCAACGGAATAATTAATCTCTAATAATTATAGGGAGGTTCAAGTACAATATTACATATTAGTACGAGTGGAAGAATGGATATGATCATCAAATGCTCATGTATTTACAACTTTAAATACATACGTACACTTTACATTACTGCGAATGATAGGTTAGTCCCTCGATTACTAGTAGTTATCTCTTAAGTAATTCAACATGTTTGTCTTCATACCATGCTAATATTACACATATTTTTAGAGTCTTGGTTATTTATTATAAGGAAATAAAAGGCAAAACAAAGAACAAAAGTCAATTTCATCAATATTAGTACAAAAAATCAATAAATTAAGTACATAATTGAAATAATGAAGTACGTATGTTCCAAAATCATATATAAATCTCCCTGAGTGAAAGCACTAAAGCACTGATATCTCACGCATCTGCTCATGTA
The DNA here is from genome assembly GCA_018894105.1 of Jacaranda mimosifolia. Lineage (NCBI taxonomy): Eukaryota > Viridiplantae > Streptophyta > Magnoliopsida > Lamiales > Bignoniaceae > Jacaranda > Jacaranda mimosifolia. Next base: position 22,394,041 of record CM032122.1, on the reverse strand, counting down.
CTGGTAGTATATGTTCAATATAAATAAAGTACATAGATAGAACAAACAAAGTATATACGAGGTCATGTTGAAGCACACTTTGCGCAAGCCACTGCCAGTACATTTTCAGTGGAAACGAAGTACATATGTCTCGAAATCAAATATAAATCTCCCTTGGAGAAGTACAAAATACAGATATGTCAGACAATTTGTTCAGGTAACTACCACCATATTTTCAGTGGCAATGAAGTATACATTTGCCGTAATGAAGTACATATGTTTTGAAATCAAGTTTAAATCTCCTTTAGTGAAGTACTAAGGTACTGATATCACGAGAAATCTGTAAAGGCAACTGCTACTACATTTTCAGTGGAAATCAAGTGCTTATTTGCTATAATGAAGTACATACATTCCCGTAATCAAGTATATCTCTCCCTTAGTGAAGAACTAAATACAAATATCTCACACAATTTGTTCAGGAAACTGCAAATATATTTTCAGTGGAAATTAAGTACCTATTCGCAATAATGAAGTACATTTGTTTCAAAATCAAATCTAAATCTCTCTTAGTGAAGTATTAAAGCATTGATATCTCAGGAAATCTATACAGGCTACTACCTTCGAAGACACAAAGTATAAATAGGGTTATGTTGAAGTACACTTTGTGCAACGGAATAATTAAACTCTAATAATTATAGGGAGGTTCAAGTACAATATTACATATTAGTACGAGTGGAAGAATGGATATGATCATCAAATGCTCATGTATTTACAACTTTAAATACATACGTACACTTTACATTACTGCGAATGATAGGTTAGTCCCTCGATTACTAGTAGTTATCTCTTAAGTAATTCAACATGTTTGTCTTCATACCATGCTAATATTACACATATTTTTAGAGTCTTGGTTATTTATTATAAGGAAATAAAAGGCAAAACAAAGAACAAAAGTCAATTTCATCAATATTAGTACAAAAAATCAATAAATTAAGTACATAATTGAAATAATGAAGTACGTATGTTCCAAAATCATATATAAATCTCCCTGAGTGAAAGTACTAAAGCACTGATATCTCACGCATCTGCTCATGTACTAGTAGTATATGTTCAATATAAATAAATTACATAGATAGAACAAACAAAGTATATACGAGGGCATGTTAAAGTACACTTTGTGCAAGCAACTGCCAATACATTTTCAATGTAAATCAAGTACATATGTCTCAAAATCAAATACAAATCTCATTTAGTGAAGTACAAAATACAGATATGTTAGACAATTTGGTCAGGTAAGTACTACCATATTTTCATCGGAAATCAAGTATACATTTGCCATAATGAAGTACATATGTTTTGAAATCAAGTTTAAATCTCCTTTAGTGAAGTTCTAAGGTACTGATATCACGAGAAATCTGTAAAGGCAACTGCTACTTCATTTTCAGTGGAAATCAAGTGCTTATTTGCTATAATGAAGTACATACATTCCCGTAATCAAGTATATCTCTCCCTTAGTGAAGAACTAAATACAAATATCTCACACAATTTGTTCAGGCAACTGCTAATATATTTTCAGTGGAAATTAAGTACCTATTCGCAATAATGAAGTACATTTGTTTCAAAATCAAATCTAAATCTCTCTTAGTGAAGTATTAAAGCATTGATATCTCAGGAAATCTATACAGGCTACTACCTTCGAAGACACAAAGTATAAATACGGTTATGTTGAAGTACACTTTGTGCAATGGAATAATTACTCTATAATAATTATAGGGAGGTTCAAGTACGATATTTTAAAGACTAAGTACATATTTGTACGAGTGGAAGGATGGATATGATCATCAAATGCTCATGTTTTTACAACTTTCAATGCATACGTACACTTTACATTACTGCGAATGATAACTTAATCCCTCGATTGCTAGTAGTTATCTCTTAAGTACTTTAACATGTTTGTATTCATACCATACAAATATCGCACATATTTTCAGAGTTTTGGTTATTTATTATGAAGAAATAAAATGCAAAACCAAGAACAAAATTCAAATTCATCAATATTAGTTCAAAAAATCAATAAATTAAGTACATAATTGAAATAATGAAGTACATATGTCCCAAAATCATATATAAATCTCCCTAAGTGAAAGTAGTAAAGGACTGATATCTCACGCATCTTTTCATGTACTGGTAGTATATGTTCAATATAAATAAAGTACATAGATAGAAGAAACAAAGTATATACGAGGTCATGTTGAAGTACACTTTATGCAAGCAACTGCTAGTACATTTTCAATGGAAATGAAGTACATATGTCTCGAAATCAAATATAAATATCCCTTAGTGAAGTATATAAAATACAGATATGTCAGACAATTTGGTCAGGTAACTACTACCTTATTTTCAGTGGAAATCAAGTATACATTTGCCATAATGAAGTACATATGATTTGAAATCAAGTTTAAATCTCCATTAGTGAAGAACTAAGGTACTGATATCACGAGAAATCTGTAAAGGCAACCGCAACTACATTTTCAGTGGAAATCAAGTGCTTATTTATTTTAATGAAGTACATACGTTCCCGTAATCAAGTATATCTCTCCCTTATTGAAGATCTAAATACAAATATCTCACACAATTTGTTCAGGCAACTGCTAATACATTTTCAGAGGAAATTAAGTACATATTCACAATAATGAAGTACATTTGTTTCAAAATCAAATATAAATCTCTCTTAGTGAAGTATTAAAGCATTGATATCTCAGGAAATCTATACAGGCTACTACCTTCGAAGACACAAAGTATAAATAGGATTATGTTGAATCGCACCTTGTGCAATGGAATAATTACTCTATAATAATTATAGGGAGGTTCAAGTACAATATTTTAAAGACTAAGTACATATTTGTACGAGTGGAAGGATGGATATGATCATCAAATGCTCATGTATTTAAAACTTTGAATGCATACGTACACTTTACATTACTGCGAATGATAACTTAATCCCTCGATTGCTAGTAGTTATCTCTTAAGTACTTTAACATGTTTGTATTCATACCATACAAATATCGCACATATTTTCAGAGTTTTCGTTATTTATTATAAATAAATAAAATGCAAAACCAAGAACAAAATTCAAATTCATCAATATTAGTTCAAAAAATCAATAAATTAAGTACATAATTGAAATAATGAAGTTCAAATGTCCCAAAATCATATATAAATCTCCCTGAGCAAAAGTACTAAAGCACTGATATCTCACGCATCTGCTCATGTACTGGTAGTATATGTTCAATATAAATAAATTACATAGATAGAACAAACAAAGTATATGCGAGGTCATGTTGAAGTACACTTGGTGCAAGCAACTGCCAGTACATTTTCAGTGGAAATCAAGTACATATGTCTCGAAATCAAATACAAATGTCCCTTAGTGAAGTACAAAATACAGATATGTCAGACAATTTGGTCAGGTAACTACTACCATATTTTCAGCGGAAATCAAGTATACATTTGCCATAATGAAGTACATATGTTTTGAAATCAAGTTTAAATCTCCTTTAGTCAAGTACTAAGGTACTGATATCACAAGAAATCTGTAAAGGCAACTACTACAACATTTTCAGTGGAAATCAAGTGCTTATTTGCTATAATGAAGTACATACGTTCCCGTAATCAAGTATATCTCTCCCTTAGTGAAGAACTAAATACAAATATCTCACACAATTTGTTCAGGCAACTGCTAATATATTTTCAGCGGAAATTAAGTACATATTCGCAATAATGAAGTACATTTGTTTCAAAATCAAATATAAATCTCTCTTAGTGAAGTATTAAAGCATTGATATCTCAGGAAATCTATACAGGCTACTACCTTCGAAGACACAAAGTATAAATAGGGTTATGTTGAAGTACACTCTGTGCAGTGGAAAAATTAATCTATAATAATTATAGGGAGGTTCAAGTATAATATTTTAAAGACTAAGTACATATTTGTACAGGTGGAAGAATGGATATGATCATCAAATGCTCATGTATTTACAACTTTAAATACATACGTACACTTTACATTACTGCAAATGATAAGTTAGTCCCTCGATTGCTAGTAGTTATCTCTTAAGTACTTTAACATGTTTGTATTCATACCATACTAATATTGCACATATTTTTAGAGTTTTGGTTACTTATTATAAAGAAATAAAAGCCAAAACAAGGAACGAAACTCAAATTCATCAATATTAGTACAAAAAATCAATAAATTAAGTACATAATTGAAATAATGAAGTACGTATGTTCCAAAATCATATATAAATCTCCCTGAGCAAAAGTACTAAAGCACTGATATCTCACGCATCTGCTCATGTACTGGTAGTATATGTTCAATATAAATAAATTACATAGATAGAACAAACAAAGTATATGCGAGGTCATGTTGAAGTACACTTGGTGCAAGCAACTGCCAGTACATTTTCAGTGGAAATCAAGTACATATGTCTCGAAATCAAATACAAATGTCCCTTAGTGAAGTACAAAATACAGATATGTCAGACAATTTGGTCAGGTAACTACTACCATATTTTCAGCGGAAATCAAGTATACATTTGCCATAATGAAGTACATATGTTTTGAAATCAAGTTTAAATCTCCATTAGTGAAGTACTAAGGTACTGATATCACGAGAAATCTGTAAAGGCAACTGCTACTACATTTTCAGTGGAAATCAAATGCTTATTTGCTATAATGAAGTACATACGTTCCCGTAAGCAAGTATATCTCTCCCTTAGGAAGAACTAAATACAAATATCTCACACAATTTGTTCAGGCAACTGCTAATATATTTTCAGTGGAAATTAAGTACATATTCGCAATAATGACGTACATTTGTTTCAAAATCAAATATAAGTCTCCCTTAGTGAAGTATTAAAGCATTGATATCTCAGGAAATCTATACAGGCTACTACCTTCGAAGACACAAAGTATAAATAGGGTTATGTTGAAGTACACTTTGTGCAATGGAATAATTAATCTATAACAATTATATGGAGGTTCAAGTACAATATTTTAAAGACTAAGTACATATTTGTACGAGTGGAAGAATGGATATGATCATCAAATGCTCATGTATTTACAACTTTAAATACATACGTAAACTTTACATTACTGCAAATGATAAGTTAGTCCCTCGATTGCTAGAAGTTATCTCCTAAGTAATTCAACATGTTTGTCTTCATACCATGCTAATATTAGACATATTTTTAGAGTTTTGTTTATTTATTATAAGGAAATAAAAGGCAAAACAAAAAACAAAAGTCAATTTCATCAATATTAGTACAAAAAATCAATAAATTAAGTACATAATTGAAATAATGAAGTACGTATGTTCCAAAATCATATATAAATCTCCCTGAGTGAAAGTACTAAAGCACTGATATCTCACGCATATGCTCATGTACTGGTAGTATATGTTCAACATAAATAAATTACATAGATAGAACAAACAAAGTATATACGACGTCATGTTGAAGCACACTTTGCGCAAGCAACTGCCAGTACATTTTATGTGGAAATGAAGTACATATGTCTCAAAATCAAATATAAATCTCCCTTGGTGAAGTACAAAATACAGATATGTTAGACAATTTGTTCTGGTAACTACTACCATATTTTCAGGGGAAATGAAGTATACATTTGCCATAATGAAGTACATATGTTTTGAAATCAAGTTTAAATCTCCTTTAGTGAAGTACTAAGGTACTGATATCACAAGAAATCTGTAAAGGCAACCGCTACAACATTTTCAGTGGAAATCAAGTGCTTATTTGCTATAATGAAGTACATACGTTCCCGTAATCAAGTATATCTTTCCCTTAGTGAAGAACTAAATACAAATATCTCACACAATTTGTTCAGGCAACTGCTAATATATTTTCAGTGGAAATTAAGTACATATTCGCAATAATGTAGTACATTTGTTTCAAAATCAAATATAAATCTCTCTTAGTGAAGTATTAAAGCATTGATATCCTAGGAAATCTATGCAGGCTACTACCTTCGAACACACAAAGAATAAATAGGGTTATGTTGAAGTACACTTTGTGCAATGGAATATTTAATCTATAATAATTATAGGGAGTTTCAAGTAAAATATTTTAAAGACTAAACACATATTTGTACGAGTGGAAGGACAGATATGATCACCAAATGCTCATGTATTTACAACTTTGAATACATACGTATACTTTACATTACTGCGAATGATAACTTAATCCCTCGATTGCTAGTAGTTATCTCTTCAGTACTTTAACATGTTTGTAACCATGCCATGCTAATATTACTCATATTTTTAGAGTTTTGGTTATTTATTGTAAAGAAATAAAAGGAAAAACAAAGAACAAAAGTCAATTTCATCAATATTAGTACAAAAAATCAATAAATTAAGTACATAATTAAAATAATGAAGTACATATGCCCCAAAATCATATATAAATCTCCCTGAGCGAAAGTACTAAAGCACTGATATCTCACGCATCTGCTCATGTACTGGTAGTATATGTTCAATATAAATAAATTACAAGGATAGAACAAACAAAGTATATGCGAGGTCATGTTGAAGTACACTTTGCGCAAGCAACTGCTAGTACATTTTCAGTGGAAATTAAGTACATATGTCTCGAAATCAAATATAAATCTCCCTTGGTGAAGTACCAAATACAGATATGTCAGACAATTTGTTCAGGTAACTACTACCTTATTTTCAGTGGAAATCAAGTATACATTTGCCATAATGAAGTACATATGTTTTGAAATCAAGTTTAAATCTCCGTTAGTGAAGTACTAAGGTACTGATATCATGAGAAATCTGTAAAGGCAACTGCTAGTACATTTTCAGTGGAAATCAGTTGCTTATTTGCTATAATGAAGTACATACGTTCCCGTAATCAGGTATATCTCTCCCTTATTGAAGCACTAAATACAAATATCTCACACAATTTGTTCAGGCAACTGCTAGTATATTTTCAGTGGAAATTAAGTACATATTCGCAATAATAAAGTACATTTGTTTCAAAATCAAATATAAATCTCTCTTAGTGAAGTATTAAAGCATTGATATCTTAGGAAATCTATACAGGCTACTACCTTCGAAGACACAAAGTATAAATACGGTTATGTTGAAGTACACTTTGTGCAATGGAATAATTACTCTATAATAATTATAGGGAGGTTCAAGTACGATATTTTAAAGACTAAGTACATATTTGTACGAGTGGAAGGATGGATATGATCATCAAATGCTTATGTATTTACAACTTTGAATGCATACGTACACTTTACATTACTGCGAATGATAACTTAATCTCTCGATTGCTAGTAGTTATCTCTTAAGTACTTTAACATGTTTGTATTCATACCATACAAATATCGCACATATTTTCAGAGTTTTTGTTATTTATTATAAAGAAATAAAATGCAAAACCAAGAACAAAATTCAAATTCATCAATATTAGTTCAAAAAATCAATAAATTAGGTACATAATTGAAATAATTAAGTACGTATGTCCCAAAATCATATATAAATCTCCCTGAATGAAAGTATTGAAGCACTGATATCTCACGCATCTGCTCATGAACTGGTAGTATATGTTCAATATAAATAAAGTACATAGATAGAACAAACAAAGTATATACGAGGTCATGTTGAAGTACACTTTGCGCAAGCAACTGCTAGTACATTTTCAGTGGAAATGAAGTACATATGTCTCGAAATCAAATATAAATCTCCCTTGGTGAAGTACAAAATACAGATATGTCAGACAATTTGTTCAGGTAACTACTACCATATTTTCAGTGGAAATCAAGTATTCATTTGCCATAATGAAGTACATATGTTTTGAAATCAAGTTTAAATCTCCTTTAGTGAAGTACTAAGGTACTGATATCTCGAGAAATCTGTAAAGGCAATTGCTAGTACATTTTCAGTGGAAATCAAGTGCTTATTTGCTATAATGGAGTACATACGTTCCCGTAATCAAGTATATCTCTCCCTTAGTGAAGAACTAAATACAAATATCTTACCCAATTTATTCGGGCAACTGCTAATATATTTTCAGTGGAAATTAAGTACATATTCGCAATAATGAAGTACATTTGTTTCAAAATCAAATATAAATCTCTCTTAGTGAAGTATTGAAGCATTGATATCTCAGAAAATCTATACAGGCAACTGGTAGTACATTTTTAGTGAAAATGAAGCACATATTTGCCATTATGAAGTACATACATCCTGAAATCAAGTGTAAAAACCTTAGTGAAGTACTAAATACAAATATCTTGCACAATCTGTTCAGGCAACTACTAGTACATTTTTAGTGGAAATCAAATATATGTTTGCTATAATGAAGTACATATGTTTCAAAATCAAGAATAGTTCTCCCTTAGTGAAGTACTAAAGCACTAATATCTAAAAAAATCTGTGTAGGTAATTGCTAGTCCATTTTTGATGAAAATCAAGTACATAATTGTCGTAATAAAGTGCATTTATGTCCCCGAATCAAGTATAAAACACAAATTAGTACTTGCAAAGACAATATAATAAACAGAATATGTTCACATAATATTTTTAAAAATACATAGTGAAAAGTAGTTGTCTATGTTAAAGTTCAATGCAACAATCTAAAGTAATCCACAAACACATTACGATTTTAGTACAAATGATACAATCTAATGTTCTTCAAAATCTTTTCTTTCTTCATACCCACATCTCCAACAAAAACTCTTTTTGCTGATTAAGAAAAAAGCAAAGACAAAATAAACAAGCATTAGTAAATGATAAAACTTAATATAAGAATAAGGATAGAAAGAAAATGGAAATCAAGTAGTACATTATTAAAGTTAAGCTAATTTAGCTAGTTTACTGATTCTTTGCAAGTTCGATGACTATGCACTGGCCTACCACACCATTTACACTTAGTAACACATTTCTCAATTTGTGATGGAATCCTCTGTGTCTTTCTACGACCCGATTGAGATTGGCAATTAGGTGCATTAATGACACCATCATCATCTAGAGGGAGCACATGTAGATCAAAAGTAGGAATATGGTTTTTTCATTGCTTAGTATGCTTATTGATACATCTCAACTAGGTAGTATTGATCGGTAAAATCATATGGTGAAAGTGACTTTTACTCGATGCAAGCGCAATTATGATTACATGATATTTTATCAATCTATGAATAAAGTGGTTTTATTAGCCTTAAGTTAGTTTGGCAACTATAGATATTCACATAAGGTAAGGTATGTAGCTAGTCAATTTTTTTTTTGAAGAGGCAAGTTCCACAAATCAAATAAGAGATAACTAGAAATGAACCACATTTTTAAAGACTAAAAATGGGGAAAGTACATGAATAATTCAATTCATAGCTGTCTTGATAAACAAAGCAGAAGTACTCTGGATCGCATCTTGTTCTATAAAGTTAATTCACAAATATTTTTTGGCTATATAGTGTAAAAGCTAAACTAACTTAGACCAATATCCATTTATATTATCTGAACTCCATGCCACCCAACATATTGCAAATAGGCATTAGCAAAGAATGCTTCCTATCACAAGAGAGTTTAACATTAACTATCACACTATCTTGTATAGCCTAAAGTTGCACATATATTAAATAATGGACCTTGGACCTAACTCACCCTAACTCAAGAGGTGAGGATTATCCAAAACTATATATGGAGACCTCAACTTATTTATTTTACCGATGTGGGACACTAACACACCCCGCACACGCCCAGGAATAAATATCGCATGCCCAGGAATGAACATCTATAGTATGGAATAACATGAAATAGGTGGCAACAACAATGGGTAACCCAACATCGAAAATAGGTGGTCTGATACCATATTAAAGAATGGACCTTGGGCCTAACTTATCCTAAAAGCTAGCTTAAGAGGTAAGGATTGTCCAAGATCATATATAGAGACCACAACTTATTTATTTTACCGATGTGGGGCACTAATAATATATGAACATTAATTTTCAAATTATTGCTTTGTCCATAATAGACATAATTCTACTAATAAGTACAAAAAAGAAAATCCAATAATGAGATAACAACTGAATGAAGAAGACCGAGAAATTGGTACTAACTGCGCATTCCTTTATTGAGGGACGTCATTTTGGCTCAATGGTTGCAAGAGACTGATGAATTAGGCAGCCATATAACTATAGACACTAAAATGCATCAAGCATTAGCTTGGGAAAAACATGAAAATATCACTCAGTGCTTTGAACCCACAAGAAATTCCAAACTCAACTAACATATAAAGAGGATTATTCAGTATGCAGTACTTAAAAATTCAATGACCAACGAATACGAAGAATTATACTAGGAAGCAATAGGAAATACAACTCAAATTAATGGCAAAACAATAAAAAGTAGACACTAGCAATGGCATACACCCCATATACGCAACTAATTGAAGAAAGTGACAATGAAAGACAAGAGAGGGTTACCAGAATACAAAAAGCTCTCTATGCGGTCGTCACCGCAGGACTAGAGCAGAAAAGCTGTGACTTTCAAATGTTATTATATCCCAATTTGGAGATGGAAAAGTTGAGTGTGTGTCTGTGTGAACATCAGATATGTAAATAAACAATTGCTAGTGCCAAAATATGCAACATTCAGTGGAGGTTAGGGATTGGCTGGGGGTGTATGAAGTGTTTTGGGTCTATGGACTGGAGACGACACTGTGGTGACGACTTCCTCTATTTTCTTTTTTACATGTAATTTCTATATGTATAAAGTATTTTTGAATAATATATATTATCTATATTATGCAAAAAATTAACATATATTTCAAATACATATCCTTAATTTACAAAACTATGAAAATAGCAATTACATAAAATAATAATGTCATAATTCATTATCAGGATAAAGGGGAAAATAAAGGGATTGCTCTAATTAGGAAAACTTAGGACATTGATAGTTAAAAGGATGAAACAGATGGAGAAGGTGCAAATGAACTGAGGGGTAAGTCTAAATCTTATAAAAATGAAGAACTGATGTATATCCAAGTTGGATGACATACAAGTTAAAGCAACACTACACTCGAGGGCCACGCGTAGCTTTATTGTGGAAGAATAAGTTTAGAAGCTAGTGCTAAACTTGGAAAAACAAATGTGTTGGTTATGGTTGTGATCAGTAGCCCAAGATAATGAAGGGCATAGCCACAGTCAAGTTAAAAGTTTGTGATTGGCAGAGCAAGCTAATAGCTGTTGGTTTGGATATTTTGACATGGTATTTGATAGTGATTTCCTCAAAAATTCAAAGGCTATTGCGATCCCTTCCTTGGGTAGGTTGATGATGATTCTTGATGATAAGTAGCCGTGCTTTGTGAAAGTAAGTAGGATAGTACCGAAAAAAGAGGAAAAAAGTTAACTGATGAGCCAACAGGTAAATGACTAATGCATGCTAAAGGGCTGGTACTACTTCCACATTAGGTAGTGATGGTGATATTTGCTAAGAAAATAGTGAAGAGAGTTTGCTTCATTTACTGTATGGGGTGAAGTTAAAAGCTATTGGTTGGTGAATTTAAAAGTAGTCCAAAATCTAGCTAAGTTTGGGCATTGGCCAGATCAAAGAGTTTGGCAATATTTCATGGAAGTCCAAACCCGTGCCGACTTGGTGCAACATGAAATAAACACGCAAGGTTAGTAAGTTGTTGAGCAAAGGTTTTACTAATGGCATTTATTTTGAACACTTGCACATGTTTTAATACATTAATGTGACAAACAAGTGGGGTGTTTCCCATAGCTCTAATGAGGACATCGGACTTCTCAAATGGTGGTGGCTTGTATGCCCCCAAAATGTTTGATGGCACTAGTATAGTTGATTGAGCATAATGGTGTAAGTTTAGTATCGGTATGATGCGGCATATTAAGTTTGGGCTAAGTATTGGGCAGACGGGATTAGACCATAGGTATAGGTTGGATCGTGTTGTGTGTTGTGTGCCAAGATTAGCACAGATTGTGTATAAGAGATAGGCATTGACGAGATGGTGTTCACGTGGGACTAAACAACATGCACACTTGCACAACACTTAGAAGGGGCGATGCGCAAACTTGTGCAAGACTTAGAAAAGTGTGTACATGAACTAGGATTTCCATGCAAGATAATATAGTGAACTTGGTACGTAGCTTGATAGACATTACACACACAAGTAACGGGCTGACGCTCATAGTAAGTATTGTGTCACGAACTTGTCTCTTATAAGCTTCTGTATGGCACTTAGTTGCTTGTTCGCCCCATGCTACACTAGCTAAGTGAGCCTTGCTCTTTTCAAGTGCCGTGTATGCTAAGTGAGTTAGCCAAACTTTAAGAGCAAGAGAGAGTTTAGAGAGAAAACTTAGAGAGGATTTCTATTACTTGATTTCTACTTGGTTTCTTAGTTTGTACTTGGTTTTTTAACAAATGAGGTCCTTCTCCTATTTATACAACCATCATCCTGAATAGACGGTAGAGATCAATTCAATCCTATAGTCTATATTACAATTTCAAAAATTCCTAAGACTAGAAATTTCCAGAACCTACTCTAGAAGTTTCTACAGAAGTTTTACAATTTTCTACAACTATGTACAATGTTTCAGAGTTCTTTTAGATAGTCCTTAACCTCTATTGTCTTACCTCTTCACATGTTTTTTGCCCGAGCATGACATCCTCCTCCACCTAAGTTAGAGACTCTTTCATTGTGTTGAAGTTTTAGAGTTGGCCATGGAACTGCCACAAGTCTTCTTTTGTCTCTCATGTTACCTCAAACTTAGGTAGTCCATTCCATTTGATCAAGTACTGTGTGCTTGGTGGAATGCCTCGTCGTCTCATCACTCAAGATGTCAAGACTTTCTCCACTTCCTTATCATAAAACTTGGTCATAGTGGGAGGTGCTTGATGTGATTCCCCTCAGCTCGGGTATTTCTTGTCCCCTTAATAAGACTTCAACATGCTTATGTGAAGGACCAGGTGAATCTTCAAATTACTCAGTAAGTCAAGTCAGTAAGATACCTTACCTACCCGTGCGGTGATCTCAAACGGCCCTTCATACTTGTGCACTAAGCTTTTGTGCATCCCTCATAACACCTTGAATTGTTGAGATAGCAGCTTCACCAAGTCTTGGTCACTAATCTTGAACTCCTTCGAGTGTCGTTTCTCATCTGCCTATTTCTTCATCTTTTTAGAGGCCTTATCTAAGCTCGAATGTGCTAAGTTGGTATGTTCTTCCCATGAATTAGCCATCTTAATTGCAATGGGACTCTTTCCATCAAGTGATGTTGCCAGCGTATGTGGAGTGTGAGGTTGTTGTCCCATTCCTAGCTCGAATAGATTCCATCCCATAACCTCACTCCGCTACAAGTTATAGGAAAACTTCATTACATCCAAGAGCTTGCCTTAATCCCTTTGGTTGGCACTCACAAAGTGCCTTAAGTAACACTCCAACAATACGTTCACCTATTAAGTCTGGCCATCGATTTACGGTTGAAAACTTATAGAGAAACACTGCTCCGTCCCAAGCAACTTGAAAAGTTTCGTCCATAGCTTGCCAGTGAAGTAGGGGTCTCGATCACTTATGATACTCCTAAGCAACCCCAGTACTTCACCATGTTTTTTGAAAAACACCCTTGTTTCCTCTTTGGCCGTGCAATCCTTCGAGCCTAGTATAAAGGTTCCACACTTAGAAAACCTATCCACTAAGACCATGATCGAACCAAATCCTTCTGACATTAGTAGGGCACTTATGAAGTCCATGGAATAGATTCCCATGGATGCTCGGGAACTGGTAATAGTTCAAATAGCCCAATGGGTTGCTTATTCTCTCATTTATCTTGTTGACATACGAGGTAGGTTTGCACGTACACCTCAACTTTATCCTTTATTTGGGGCAGAAGTACGTCATTTCAAGTAGTGTTAACGTCCTCTTTTGTCCCAGTTGTCCTGCCCACTTGGTGTCATGGCATTCTCGGATACGCTCTCACCTCAAATTGTTCCAGTTAGGCACGTACAAGTGTCGCCCCTTTGTGTAGAGTAGACCTCTCTCTACCTAAACATATTGGGTCTTCTTTTCTTCGGCCAGCTTCCTTAGCCCCTAGCCACAAGGCCATTCTCCAATCCCTGCTTGATTGTGTCCATCACAGTCCTTTTGGCTAGGCTAATAGCTGTAAGTCCTACTTTTTTAGCTTAGGGCATCGATTACTTCATTTGCCTTGCCAGGCTTGTACTCCTGCATTTTGGGTAGTGTACATCCCTAGTGGCCCATTTGTAGGTTTCTGTGACTTCATGGTTGTCATGCAAGTCGGTTCACCGTCTTGACCCCCTTGGCCAATTACGTAACTGACAACTGTGGCATTTCATTATTTCTCATGGGTGTACTCGAGAAGGGCACCATGCACATTGCCTCCTTAGCCAAGATGCACATCAAGTTAAAATAAGGCATAGGGATAGCCATTACCTTGCGTAGGAACTCCATCCCTAGCATGACCTTGTAGTCATCTATCAGTGCCACCAAGAAGTTAACTTGGCCAATCTAAGTGCCTAAATTCGTGTTCACTGCTTTAGAGGTGTTGTTAAGCCATTTGGCATTTGCATTTACTGTTTTGAACCATTATTGCCCCTTCATGATGTGTAGGCTAGACGCTTTGCCTCCTACTTGTCAACAAAGTTGTGTGTCGCCCCGTGTCCACTATTGCCTTAGCGGGTTTGCCATTGATGTTAGCTCCCACTTACAACAGCCTCTTGCTCGATGTCATGGGTGCCACCTTGGCATTGAGGACATTAAGTAGTTGTAAAGACCCAATGTGGCTTGCACTTTATTTCAGACTAGCTTATGCCTCATGCTCTTCAACTATTTTCGACATGGATCTAAGCTTCGAGCAGTCTTTCGTCACATGCAGCCCCTTGAACATATAGCAATCATCCTTAGGCACAAATATCTTATTCTTATTCTCGAAGTCTTTTTGTCCCGATGAGACCTTGTTATGACCGCCCCTGTGGTCTTTCTTCTCTCCCTTATCTTAGTCGGGTTACTCTTCTTTTATTAGGCTTGCTAAGTTAGACGTTTCTTTGGAACTTGGTAAGAGATTCGGCTACAATAATGGCTTTATCTAAAGTCATCACATTCCTCCTGTGTACTTTTTGCCTTACCCAACCTTGGGGTCGTTAATTAAGTAAAACAACAAATCTTTCTCTGCCATGTTAGGTATTTGTAGCATAAGTGTTGTGAACTTCTTAACATACTTCAGAATAGTTGTTCGTTGCTTCAACTCACGCAACATTTTTTGGGCCTCATGCACGACGTTCTCTGGGTAAAAATGCTTCTTCAACTCTCGGTTGAAGTCTTCCTAAGTGTCAACCCGACTTGTACCTCTTTCCACGTTAGCTTGTTCCCTGCACCACCATAGAGTAGCAATGCCAGTGAGGTAGAGAGAAGTCATTCTTACTTTTGATGCTTCATTGATAAAACCGAGATCATCGAAGTAAGTCTTAATTTGCCATAAGAAGTTCTCAAACATCTTATGCATTTCTCTTTCTGTTAAACGTTTTGGGTGGTTCACTCTCTAGTCACAACCCCTACCATGGCATTTTCGCTGGCCACCGCCCATTTGCATAATATGATCTCCTCGCGTATCCCCTCAATGCTTGCTTGGAGTGCCTGGATGATGCCCTGAATTGCCTCATCCATGCGTGTCAGGCGTTCTTCTACCTCTATCTCGATTCATGACATCCATTCCTCTGTCAGAGTGCCGGCGTCAAGGCTAGTCTGAAGGTCTCCCTTGAACATGTCAAGTTGTTCAAGTATTTTCTCCTTCAACATCTTGATGGTATGCTCGACTTGTTCCACCCTCTTGCTTAACTCTCCAATGGAACCTTCTCAAGCAGTACCCTCACGAGTCTTACTTTAGTCTCGCTGCTTGTTTTTGCTGTGGGTTGGCACGTTCTCCCTGCTCCTCTCCTTAGTAATGATTGAAATATTATCGTTGGCCATATCAACTTCTTCGCAGCACCAATCCCAATCAAGCTCTGATACCACCTATCATAGACTTATCTCTTACTAGCTTCCATACGACATTAGCTGCTCATTCACCCCATGCGACACTAGCTAAGTCAGCCTCGTCTTTTTCAAGTGCTATGAGTGCTAAGTGAGTTAGCCAAACTTTAAGAGCAAGAGAGAGTTTAGAGAGAAAACTCAAAGATGATTTTTATTTCTTGATTTCTACTTGGTTTCTTGGTTTGTACTTGGTTTTTTTACAAATAAGGTCCTTCACCTATCTATACAACCATCCTCATGAATGGACGGTGGAGATCAATTCAATCCTACGGTTTAAGTTACAATTCCAGAAGTTTTCTAAGATTAGAAGTTTTTAGAATCTACTCTAGAAGTTTCTACATAGGTTCTATAAATTTCTACAACTATGTATAGTATTTCAGAGTTCTTTCAGATAGTCCTTAACCTCTGTCGTCTTACCTCCTTGAACATTTTCTACTGGGACGTGATAATTGGCATGTGAAGCAACAGACCGGCATAATGGGCATGAATGGTTTGACCTAGCAAATAGCTTAGCGCACACGGAGGCAACAATTGGTAGTTATGTTGGATGATGATTAACAAAAATAAGTAGGCAAGTGGTTGGCAGACAGTTATAGACTTGGAAAAGAAAGTCGACAATTAAGGTCTGACCATTGAGAAACATGGCATTGCAATTTGGACTCCAGAAAATTGCCAACACAACCGATAGCTTGTTAGCTTAGGCCTACCACATTTTGGCCTTTGATAGGATTGCTCCTAAAAGTTGGGGATGTCCATTGTAGGCAGTTGTTGTACACTTATATTAAGCCAAAAAGCTCATATCTGCATAAAGAGAGTATTAAAGTTTAAAGCAAACGTTTGTGTGAAGGTATTGGCAATTCCTTTGCATTGAGATTGTTGGAATTAATAAAAGGTTAGGTTGATTTTCCCGTAACATGTTGTGTATCTTACATTTATCTGTATATGTATATTATTATTTTGTTATTTTGCTTGAAAAAAGTCGTGTAATTTGAACATAAGTACAAGACAGGGTACTTGGGTTGGTTGCCTAATCTCTCGGTGGAACTAGGTCGCCAATAGACAAGAAATGGCAAAAATTATAAGCTAAAATGCCTCTATCACAGTAGCCATAGTTTGGCTGCCTAAATAGACACATCTGGCTAAATCCAGATTGACCAATCCTCTCCCCATTCCCCCATATGTAGGTGTATATATGTATGTTATATATATATATATTTTGTACATATATAAACATTATGATTATGTTTATATATGTTTATGTATATACATATAACCATAAATATATTTTTTATAAGGAGGAAGAAGAGAGAGATATTTTTGCCTTTTATATTTTTAACTTTTAAAGGAAAACTGCAATAATGAACCTATTTTCTATGCAAGTTAACAGCTAACTATTGGAACACTCATCATTAGATAATGTTTTAGTCAATACATGAGAGTAGTGTCCTATGTACCCTTAGTATTTGTAAGAAAAACAGCTGTAAGAATAAATAGAAATATTTTTAGATATGCAAACATAGGGGTGGAAATTTCCAACATGACACAATAACTCGATACAAAAAAATTAAGTTTGGATCGACTCATTTTGGGTTTGGGTCCAATAAGGTCGATACGAATAAGAACCCAAGAAAATGGATTAGGTTGGGTTGAATTTCAGGTTACATGAACAACCCAAAATTTGATTTTAGGTCACATGACAATCCGAACCCACCTAAACCAACTCGAATTAAACAAATAAAATTTAAATATTTTAGGAGTAAAAATATAAAATAACAAAATAAAACTTGAAAATTTTGAGTTCTAGCAATATCAAAGTTACTACTTTGGTATTTTTCGGTTTTATCTATTTTCGCAAACATATAGGATGGATGATTATAATTTTATACTGTTTCTAATGGTTATTTTTTGGTATCCAAGCGGACATGAAAGTTATTGTGTAAAGAGTTGACAAAATACTGCTTTGACTACTGAATTGTCCTACAAATGTTTCTTAGGCCTTATGCAATGCAAGATTTTACATATATAAATAGACATGAATTCTTTCTATTGAGAGGTTATAAAAAATTCAAAAGACTCAAGCAAGTTTTTATGATAAATTATGTGTTCAATTAAAATACTTGTTTACTTATTTGCTTGATGATATTTTTATTGATTTATTTTCTGTTTAATTGAATCAATATAAAGTAGAGAAATAATGTCACTTTAAGACGTTAAAAGAGACAAGTTGATTGATACAAAATGCACAAAAATTAAAGAGAGTGGGTGAATAAAACTTGAGAAAGTATGCTCTTTTTAAAAATAGTTACGTTGTAATTTCAATATTTTTATAATGATGATAGATACTACAAAATGAAAGGAATAAAAAGTCCTAAAATAAATATATTATGTGGTTCAATTAAATTTTTTTTTATAAAGCTGCTATCGTGAATTTATAATAAGAATTCCTTACTCCTATTTTAATTTATTAATAATTAAGAATAGATAAAATTAAAAAATAAAAATGCCAAAAAATTTCTAAAAGTTAAAACAAATGTTTGAAACAATTATTTTAAATCAGATTGGTAGGTTGGATTGGGTGGATTTGAGTTGGTGAGTTGACCACATAAAAATTAGGTCGACCCGAACCTGACTTGATACGATTCACGTTGGGTTAGGATTGAGTATTTTTAGGTTGTCATCAGGTCGAGTTGGGTTAGGATTGAGAAAATTAATGTTATACATTTACTTCAATCCAACCCGAACCCACCCGACCAACCCAAATTGCCACCCCTTAGCAAACATTAACAACTAGATCATAATTAGGAATAATGTTTAGTAAAAAAAAATCATAATTTCAGTAATGGTAAATACACAAATAAGGGTACTCATTAGAAAATCAATGCCAGCTATTAACTAGGTTTAATATGATATTAATTCTTTCGACTTAAGAAAATAAAGTTTAAGAATGATAGTTTTTAGATCATTGATCAATTAGATGAGTGGTATCAGTTTTATGTATATGAGATTGTAGTTTGATATTTGAATAATTTCAAGTACGTATGCATATCTATATAAAAGAATAATAATTTATAAAAATTTAATGAATTCAACCCATAATTATCAGTCGAGCAATTAGATGAAATGGTCTCGAAGTTATCATCATTATCCCCACTCATCGTAAATTATGACATCCCCACCTTAAGCAATCCATCAAGTATATTGCTAACTGTTGACTTATTGAGTCAAGTAAAATTGTACTTAAACTTGCTTGAGTCTTGAGATTTAAAATACAACAAAATTAGATTTCTTGAACCAACATGTAAAAACTTCAAATGAAACAAATTTAAATTAATCTTTGGGCTACTTCAACTATATAAAATGCACATATATATATATATACTATTATATATAGCACAATAGTGCAGGATCCTAATTGTATGCAATTTTGACCATATTATAAATTTTTAAAATTTCAACTTTTTTATTAAATTAAATTTTTTTCGTTGGTTTTTAATTTATTTTTTGATTTTATTTGATGTAATTAATTTATTTGTTATAATTAAATTCATGTTGTATATGCTTATCTAAATTTGCAGCATTAATTTTCATCTAATGAGATAATTTCAAATATTTATAATGATATTATTTCATCATAAAAGTTCAAAATATTCATAATCATGGGTTTAATATTTTATATCATTGCTTAATTTAAAATTCAAAATGTGTTTAGTTATTGAATTTGTATTTTACTAATTTTTACTGCAATTTTTTTTTTTTGAATCTTCTTGAAAAAAGATTATTTGCGTGTGCTTCATATTTCAATATTGTACATAAAATTGTGTGAGTTTTGAAATATATGATTTTGCTAAGTAATTGAAATTAATGCAATTTTTCTGTTAAATGAATGAATTTCATAAAAGAACTCAATTACTTATAAGTATTACTTTTTTATGTAAAATTTACTTAATTATATTTGGTATGTATATTTCAATTATCTGAATATTATTTATATTTATAATATTTTTATGAAAAAATATTTTATTTCTTTATCAATAGATACATGAAGGATATGTAAATTAATTTTCAAAAACTTACGTAAAAGTAATTAGAAATTTAAAATTCATTACTAAATAAAATACTCTTTTATATAATATGTGTATATATTTTGTATTTTGAAAACTCATATTTTGATAACTTTAACAATTAAAAGTCATTGCTTCTGTCCTAGCATGATGAAAAATATTACATAAATCAGACACATTGAGACAATATATTAAGTGTATGCTTAAGTTGAATAATTTAATTTAAAAAAATATTAAGGTTAATTTTTCACCAAAAAAAGGTTAGATATTTTTATTTTCACTTTAACTATACATTTTTATTCGAAGAACAATATAAAATTTATCTAAACAAAATAGTTGATAATTTAAGTTATGATAAAATAAACAAACTAATTTTTTTTTATGTATGTAATCTTTTTGTATTTCAAATACATAATCACTTTATTTTCAATTGAAATATACATTCTTGAATTTTATTTACATTTCAATTAAAAAATTATCTCCTCAACAACTTATAATTCTAAATGCACATACAATTTTTTCAATAATTTATATTTAGTATTCACTAGTAAAAGAACAACTAAGCAACCGTTACTATTTTTTAACATATCATGATTTACTTAAAAAACTTTATAACTTACCAATTATCCTTTTCGTATAAGAAGGATAATGCACCTAATTTTGTAGAATATTAAATTGTTATTTTCTTAGTGAAAGAGTATACAATTTGATAGATGAATAATTCTTTATTGGTTGATATGTAAGTATTAAACTTATCAAAAGTTTTTTAAATTAATTATTTTTAGATAAGCACTTTAAATATGAAAAATATATTTAGATAAAATAATATATCAAGAATATAATTAATATTTTAATTGAATTTAAAATATATTATAAAGATGAGAAATTACTTCCCATAACCTTTTTTGATCTCTTAATTAATTTCATTTTTGTATTATCAATGCTTTCAACTAATTTTTTTCTTAATATTTTTCAATAGTTAACACAATATAAAAAATCCATGCCCAAATATCTGAAGCAAATTTCTTATAGAGTACACAAATATATTATTGGTATAGTTGAAATTTTTAAATACCACTTTGTCCTAATGCCCAGGAAGCACATAATCCAAACTTCATTATAAAGAAGTATTTAAAGGATAAAGCAAAATATTTGCAAAATAAACAGTAATATAAAGTCTTTGTACAAGAATCTTGTAAAATTTACTTGAATTGATGAATTTGTACAAGAGACTGTAGATTTGGGCTTTATCTAATACAAAGGAAATTTTTGCCACAAAAGGGAAAGATTTACATGGAAATTGGTAAAAAAAAGTGTTTAAAAGGATGAAAGATAGAGCTAATGAAAGCTTAAGACTAAAATTAATCTTGATGCTGAAATTGCTTCTGCCCTCTTCCTCTTCGATTTTTGTCTTTTATATATGATTTTGCGTACTTCAAATTCGGACTTCAATTTGTGAATTTGCTATCTCTTCATTATTTTCTTCAATAATTGTCCTTCGGGAATCATTTGCTTTTTCCAGCTATATCATTTTTTCTTTATCTTTTGAAATAATTGTCCTTTATGAATCTTTTGCTTTTCTAGCTGTGTCACTTTTGCTTTTGTTTTGACAGGATTCAATAATTCTTTGAATTTCAAAATATCATTTTGGAGTCCAAAGTCTTTTTACAGTTTTATCATTACCCAAAGAAATCATCTTTTGTTTCTTTAAGGTTGAATATTGGCACATCTTTTTCATTTGTTATTCTAGAAGTCCCTTCATTCGGTAGAGATTTTTCTTCTTGGCTAATTCATTTTTGAAGCTTGGCCATCAAGGACATCATTTCTTGTGGTGTAGTAGCCTATGAAATGGCTACTTGAAGCTATTGTTTTGTTATAAAAAATTGTTCTTGTGCTTAGCTCTTTGTTCCTGTTGATTTCTTTGTGAATTCAGGGTGCTGTTTCAACCATGCCTGAATAGCTGGAACTTTGCAATTATCTTGATTTGTATTCTTCCACCATTTAATCTTGGTTCTTTTTTCTAGACAAGGAATCTCATTTTACTTTGTAATAAATGGCTCTATCATAAGAATCCATTGACATTGAAATTGTGTCACATAGATAGAGCAATGAAGTATTGGTCTTTTGTGTAGGGACCACATCATTTGCCTTGAAATAATCATAACTTTGTAAAACTTCCGGAGGAAAAATAACTGGATTAGAACCCAAGTGTTCCCACCATGATAAAAACCATAGAGGAACATTAGTTTGTGTAGATTTTCGAAAATAAAAAAAACAAGATAAAGAAAATTGTTCATTTTGGAAAAATAAATTTTTTTGCTAAGCATCGTCATAATCCCAATAAGTATAATTTGGGGGATTATATTGCATCGAAAATTTTCTAGTTTTAAAAGGATTACCCAATTGTGCTAGAGTAATGATTTTCGAAATTTAAATTTTTTCAAAAACAATTTTCTTAGGATTTTCTTTTTCAAAATTTTCTGTAATTTCAATGGACTCAAAGTCCACTAAAATGAACTCAAAATTTTTGCATTTTTTTTCGATCATTAGGGATACAAAAGTATTCCCTCCTGAAGAATTTTGCAGCAATTTTTCTTGGATTCATTTCACTATTTATTCGTTCTGGTTCTTGAAAACAATCAAACCAAAAATATTCTGTCAACGTATAATCATTTATTTTGTCTAAAGATGAACAAGAAGTAGTAGATTTTGGTGAATCGGAATTTTGAACCTTTTGCTTGTAAGTTTGTGGTGTTGTATTTAGAAATAGGATTGGCTGAAGGAGAAAATTTGTTGTAATAGGGTGAATTTATGGAGAATTGGCTCAAATTAACTAAACTTGGTCTAGGACTTGGTGTATTGGTAGGATTTGCTGGTGATGGTGTTTTAGCTAAAGCATAAGATTCTTTTGTTTGTTTTTTGTTTGGATTAGAAGTTGAGGATTTGTCAGCCATTGCCCTATAAGAATTCTTTTGTAAGAAAATCAAGAATTGAAATTTTTTGTACCTTTAATATATTCAATATCAAAATAAAAAGTAGATAAAATGGCTTGCCATCTGGCAAAAATTTGTTTTGAAGCAATATTTTTTACATCTTTTGTAAGAACTTCTTTGGCAGATTTGCAATCAATTCTTAAAAGAAAATTTAGATTTAAAAGATCATCTTGAAATTTTATACATAAAACTATAGAAAGAATTTCCTTTTTAATAGTAGAGTAATTTTGTTGTGCTTCCTTCTAGGTTCCTGAGTGTCACCTAACAATATGTTCTTTGCCATCAATAATTTCTATGAGAATTCCTCCATATCCTATTTTCATAAGCATCTGTTTGCACTATTTTTGGGGACTCGTGTCTACATATACTTAGAAAGGGTAATTTTTTGACCTTATTCTTAATTTCTTTAACTATTTTGCTGTGGTTTTCAATCCAAGGTTTAGCATTTTTCTTAAGTCTATCAAATAAGGGTTTGCAAATTTGTGTAAGGTTTGGGAAGAAATCACTAGCATAATTTAATGATTCTAAGAATCTTTATAATTAAGTTTTATCTTTGATTTCATCAGGAAATTTTTCTCCAAAAGTTAAGGTTCTTTGTATAGGAGTAATAGTTCCTTTGTCAATTTGATGTCCTAAAAATCTAATATTAGTTTGGAAAAGTTTAATCTTTTTGGCTGATACAACTAATCCATTTTGTTCAATAAGGCCTCGTTTACTTTGTGATATGGGATGTAGGGTGATGGGATGAAATGAGGAATGAAGAGTGGGATTAAGATAATTTTATTTTTTTTATCTTACATTTACTTTATGGGATGATATGAATGATAAAAGTGGATAATGTTTTGACTTGTTTACTATGATGGATGATAATAGTGGGATGATTGTTAAAAGACTAAAATACCCTCAATAAAAAAAATTATTTATTATTCTATTTAATAAAAAATATATTAATATTTCTCCATTCCCACATAAATATCCAACTACCTCAAATGGAATCCCAAAAGTTCATATTCACTATCGTCCGTTCTTCTTCTTATTTCTTTTATAAAAAAAAATAGAAAAAAATGAAAAGAGTTCAAACATCTCCACCTATTTTCTGTGCCTCCATCCACTACCATCGCTCCTCGCATTATATCCATTGCTAGCATCTGTTTTTTTGCTCATTGCCCGCCGCCCGTCCGCTGCTCACCATTTGTCACGCTATAGCCTGCTGCTCTTCACTCCTTTTCTTTTTCTTCCACATTCTCACTTTTTTTTATGTTATCCTTTTTTGCTTCCTCATCCTTCTCCTATTTTCCAGCACCACCATTTGCATTGGCCATTGCTTATCCCTGTTGGCCGCTGGCTACTCGCCGCCCACCACCCACCGGCTCTGTCCGACAAGAAAGGGAAAATGTGGGGCTTCGAATGAGAAAGGAGGACAAAAAAGTAATTACCCTCTCATCCCAACTACCTTAACTTGTGGCATTTTTTTGTCACACCAAAAATATAGGATTGTTCATCCTTCCAACGTCCATGAATAGTGCAGGAACAGTGTGGGCTCAAGGTGTTCTACAGGGCTTCCATCTCAAAAAGTAAACAACGGATGGCAAGGGATTATTGGCTTCATCCTCACTTTCCCCCCAAAGTAAACATGCCCTAATTTTACTAAATTTGTATAGAAGTTACCAATGTTGGTCAATAGAATTGCTAAAGACTAAAACATCATCTATATAGACAATAGTAAAATTTGCATAATGATTAAATATATCATTCATAATTTTTTGGAATTCAGAGGAAGCGTTCTTAAGTCCAAAAGGCATTACATTTGATTCAAATTGGTCAAATGGTACAGTGAAAATAGTTTTATACGTATCTTTTTCTCCTATTTGAACTCGTCAAAATCCTGACTTCATATCAAATTTAGAAAAAGACTTTTGCATCAGAGATTCTTTTAATTAGATCTTGTTTATTAGGAATAGGATATCTAATCCATTTTAAGGCTTTGTTTAATGGTTTATCATTTATAACTAATCTTGTTTTTGTACATAAAAGGCAGAGCAAGACTAAGGAGATTTGCTGGGTCTAATTAATTTTTTATTTAATAATTCATTTATTTATTTTTTTACAGTATTCTAATGATTCTTGGTTCATTTGAATTAGCTTGGCTTTAGTAAGTATTTTGGTTTCATCAAAAATTTTCTTCATATGGCAATGTAACAAAATGTTTCTTTTTATTCCAAAATGCATTTGTTACTTCTGAACATATTTGTTTTTCTAATTTTTGTTGAAATTCTTTTATTCTTTGTTGAAATTCTTCTTTATTAATACTTTCTTCTATCTTTTTATAAGTAATTTCTTCTTTTAAAAAATTAATTTGTTTTTCTTTGTTCTTTATTATTGAATTATCTTGTAATAATTTGATATCTCTTTCTTCTAAAGGGATTTGAAATTTAAATAATATTTTTTGTCCTAAGTTTTGGCTATGTATTCCTTGGCTATCAACAATAATATGATATAACATTTGAAAAAAAGGATTTCCTAATATGATGGGAGTATTTGAATTTTTTATTAATACAAAACTGGTTTTGAAGCATAAATTGTCATTACAAACATAGGCATTTGATAATATGTAATTTATCTGTAATTTTGAAGAATTAGCCGCAAATGATTTTTCTTTAGTTTTTTCAAAGAATTTTGTTGGTATTAAACCTTCTTGAATATAGTTCATATAAGATCCAGAGTCCATAACATAAGGCAATAGTTTCTAATTTATAGTTTTGTATTTTTATTGATATTTTTGCACACCATTTTTTATAATTGATTCTTGATATTGCATTAATATAAGTGTCTTATTCTGGTGTTATATTTTCTTCCTTCTTGATGGTGGTAAAAACTATTTTGTGAGAGTATTAGGCTGAAATCTAATATGGTCGACCAGGTGGCAAGTCGAGAGAAGTACTTTGTGATATAATAGGGTCGAGTCCTGCAACCAATAGCAAACGTCAGGCTAGCCGAGGGGCCCTTAGCTAAGGCAATTCGATGTTAAAGTCAGTAAGATCGACTAGAAGATAGAGCTAGTAGCAGAGTGAGGGCTTCGGATGATAATGTGCATAACTTGCTGAAGGCTGGCAATGGGCTATTATAGCCTTCTCAATATGGGCAATAAGTCCATGATGCCCTTGTTGTGTAGGAAGGGCTTTTGTCCTTACTGGGGTACTTTTAAGTCTTCTCCAGCTCATGTGCTATTCTAGGTGGTGCTAGCTCCAGCTACCTATGACAAGGTTGTACATGGGAGGTGCGCACTAGCATGGCATGGCTGAAAAGGTGGTACGGTAGTGGTATGCGCCATTAATGTGGAGGCACGCCGCCTGATAGATCATTTAATGTGGCTGAGAGGTTGTCGCCTTGGTTCGACCTCCTCGATCAGGATGAATACTTCTGAAAGATATCTCTTCGAATTTTGGTCGACAAGATGTAACACTGTCGTAACTAAATCTTCTTGGTCAAATGAAGGATTGCATGTTATGATGGTGGTCAAACATAACCTAGTCAAGAGGGCGAACTCTGGTATTCACTACGATAGGTAAAGCCCATGGGTCGAATGTTGGTCGACAGGTTGGGCCTATACGTAATTGGGCCATCTTACACCATATTTCTGTCCCCGTCTAGTATTGTTAGGCTAGGCCTCTTAGGCTATCCCATATCATGAGTCCCCCCATGTCCGAGTCCTAATCGAGAGTATTGACAAGAAGGAATGAAGAGTAGCTAATAACTAGAAACTGAATACGCTCAACGAGAGTCTCAAAGCATCGACCATGGTTTGGTACATTAAATGCGTTAGTTACGTTGGGTCACGTGAAGCACAAGTGGCAACTATGTAATAATTGTAGTCATTTAGGTTACCGCGTGCTGAGGCCTATAAATAGGCACGGTGAAAATCCCCATTTTCACTTTTACAGCACTCTACGAGGTCAATTCAATTAATTCATTGGGCTTCCTGCCTATTGCTCTCTGCTCTAGACTTCTAAACCGCGTAAGTCATTTAAAACCCCTTTGAGCGAGTTTTACTTTTTACATTCTTGACCTCATCATTTAAGTAATCATGTTGAATGTGTTTGGTGGGAATGATAGTCAGGGGGGACAGTAAGGCCACTAAGTCGAATGAGTTCCCGACCAGGGAGGTGGGCGACTCGATTAGCGAGTCTAGTAGTTCCTCTGAGGATAGCTCGACCTCTAGCAGTTCTAGCGATGACCGTGTTGCCGCCCTAGTATCCTGTGGTCGGCTGTTCACGACTAACTACTATAGTGAAATAATTTCCAAAATTACACATGCTGACATTGCATCAATTAGACAACTTTATCACATTCCCCCAGGGTACAAGTTGATCATCCCCGGTCCTTCTGATAGGATGTATCGACCACCCCTAGGCTACATTATAGTATTCAAGGAGGCCTTTAGGTATAGGTTTAGGTTTCCTCTCACACAACCCATAGTTGACCTGTTGACATGCCTCTAAGTTTGTATCACTCAACTCCTTCCCAACTGCTTCTCAACCATATATAGCTTTATTGTGCTGATGCATATACATGACCAACCTCCCACATTTGCCAATTTTTCCAATCTGTTTCACCCTCCCATGTCCCGAAAGTTGGGTAGCACCGATGAGTTAGGCTTCTATTATCTTACCTCTTGACCCAGTCGTAAATTCTTCGTTACGCCCTCGTCATCCCATGACCAATAGTGGAAAAAATGATACCTTTATTTTCGGGCACCTGGGGGTTTCAACATTCCTAGGGGGCACGTCAAGATGCCTGGGAATGTAACCCCGACCTAGCCAAATACTTTCATTCGGGATTTAGTTCAATTCGGCCAGATGGAAGCCTCAGGATATATCGAGGAAAGAAATTTGGTGCTGGCAAGCTTATCCCCGGCCTAGCTAGATTTACTAATAGGCGCTCGACTAGGTAGATGGCAATAAGGGTGTGCATTCGGTTAAAATCGACCGAACCAAATGATTTGGTCGATTAACCAAAAATTTTGATTTTTTTGAAAGGCCTAATCGAAAACCATTCGATTTTTAACCGAAAGTGATCGGTTCGGTTTTAGTTAAATCGAAATCAAACCAAAACTGGTTGTTAACTGAATTAACCAAAAAAATCAATTTTTTTGTTTTTAACCAAACCGTAAAATTGATTTTTTGGTTCTTCCAAAACAAAATATTTTTTTTGTACAAAAAAAGTGTGATAAAAGTTTGTTTGATAAAAAATTTGAATTGGGTTACTTATTCTTTTAGTACCAAAAAAATTATTTGATAAAAGTAAGTTTAATAAAAAGTATTTGTTTTTAGGTAAAAATATTGAATTAGATTACTTTTTTTTGTATCAAAAAGTTTGTTTGACAAAGAATATTTAGTTTTACGTAAAAAATTTGAATTAGATTACTTGTTCTTTTTTTAATATTTGATAAACAAATGTTTAAGTGATAACAAATTTGAATTGGACAAATATTTGATACCAACATATTTTTTTAATAAAAGTTTATATAATACTATAATGACAAGTTGCAAGAGTAATGAACTAATGATGGACAATGATGTGGCATCAAGAACACAAAGAATGTAGCTATCATTTGGCACCAACAAATAGTCAAGAACACAAGAATGTAGCTACAAACTACAAAAATAATGATGCTTGAGTCTTGAAATAGAACACAAGAATATAGTTACATAATTAAAATATAAAAGTATAAAGATATACTTGTCCAAGTTTCAAATAGGCAAATAGTAGTATAAAATTACATCACAATGATCAATGATGACATCCAAACAAATTATCCAAGTTTCAAATAAGAATTTGTACATCCAATTCCATACAAAAGACTTACAAAAGACTTGCTTGAAAGTTGGAGGGGTTCAAGCTTTCAATTCCACCGAATCCACCCACGTCCTTCATGCCTCATGTGTCATGTCCCAACTTGCATGGAATCTTAATATCATAATTCCTATAAGAATAACATAACAATATAACAAATAACATTATTAAAGATTTATTATAAATAACCCAAAAAAAATTAGAGAAATAAGATGCACACATAAATGAATTATGTACCAAACAATATCCATCCATCGTGATCACAAACTGATTACCACATGAGCCAATACTTGAAACCACATCTAGAAATACAAATTAAGCAATCAAAATATAAAAACTCATAAGTACAAAAAACATGGATATACTAACAATCATAAAAATAATAATTAAATATTAATCTTTAGAATCATAAGATATGAATTTAATGCATATCTTCTTTAACAGGTGGCTTTGGAGGTCTATTGTGAATCCAATCTTGAGTACAAATAAGCGCTTGAGACATTTTTTGAGTTAAAGAGGCTCTAAAATCATCAATTACCCAACCCGAGGTACTAAAGGTAGATTCAAAAGCACTAGTAGAAATAGGCATAGCAAACAAATCACAAGCCAACCTCGCTAAGATGGGAAATCGGTGGGCATTCATCTTCCACCGTCCAAGAACATCAAAATCGGGCACATCTTTCTTTTTTTCTCACTCAAATATGTATCAAGCTCTGATTGATTTTCTGAATCTCCCTCATCATCTAAACATACTTTACGGTACTCTGCCAATCTAAAAGCCTTACTGCCAATAGGTCATTGTCAACACTGGAATCAAATAGACTACTACTACTTTGAGGAGATTGTGACTCTAATTCTGAAGATGGTTTTGAAGGACCATACATTCTTTTATACTCTTCAAAAATTTCTTGAAGAGCTTTGCCAACCCAATCACACATGTCCTTTTTCAATTGACCCCCATACATATGACTAAGAGTGAAGAAAATATATTTCAACTTATGCCGAGGATCAAGAGCCACAACCACAAACAACAACATATTCATTTTAGTAGGATCTCCCCAATGCTTATCAAACTTTGCTTTCAATTTTTTTGCTACTTTTGATAACTCATAGTCCTCACCCGCCTCCCACTGTTTTATCAAAATATCAATATCACTAATTTCATCCATAAATATATTAGAAGTTATGAACTTCGAACAAGAAATTCTTGCAGTCATTTGATAAAAATGTTTCAACATTTTCACCAATCTTTCAATCATATACCAATCATCATTTGTGGGAAGCCCAACCTTACCATAAGGTCCTTGAGGACCGAAGTCATCACGAAGTTCTTTTCACATATCTCATACCTATCAAACACACCCTAAAAAAGCAAAGCAGTCTCAAGCATAAAGTAAGAATAATTCCATCTGGTTGCACAATCAAGACTCAACAATTTCTTATTTCCTAATTTTTTCCTCAATAGCATAATCTTTGAATTTTTTCCACCTAGCTAGTGATTGTCTCAAATACCTCACCACAGTACGAACACGCTCAAGTGACACACCATCATTCTTCAGTCCATCTTTCACAACAAGATTAATAATATGAGCAATACATCTCATATTCAAATATTTACCATACAAATTAACTTCTTCCATGCTAAAAATCTTCTTCTCAAGTATGCTACTATAGTATCATTAGAATAAGCATTATCAATAGTAACACTAAATATACTATCAACTCCCCAATCAAGCAAGCATTTTTCAATGAAGAGACCAACATCTTTCCCTTTGTGGCTAGGACACGGAACAAAATTCAAAATCAACTTATGCAACTTCCAACTTTCATCAATAAAGTGAGAAGTCAAGTACATATAATTTATTTTTTGATTGGAAGTCTATGTATTTGTTGTGAGAGACACCCTTGTTCCAGATTTTTTGTAGTACTCATTTATATCGCTTTTCTCTTTAAAATACAGTTTGAAGCTATCTCTAGCAACTGTAGTTCTAGATGGCACAACAAATTGGGGACATGCAATAGAAACAAATTGTCTAAATCCTTCACACTCAATAAACCTAAAAGGCAATTCATCCACAATGATCATTTTAGCAAGAACCTCTCTAGTTGCTTCTTGATGAAATTTACTAGGGGCATTTGTGTGAGATGACATATCTCTCAAATCCATACTTTGAGTGAAACTATTGATGGTGTAGTTATCACTCTGTTTCTAGGGATTTTTCTTGCAAGTCTTTAAATGGTTATTCAATCCATAAGTGCCATTTATCGTAGGATTAGCAGCATAGTCTTTCCCATAATGCTTGCATTTACCTTTCCTTTTACCCTTCTTACCAAAAGTTATGGTAAAATATTTCCATACCTCAGACCTTTTTCTTGAATCTTCAGAGGGCTCCTCCATTATATTCTTTCTCTTTTTCTTTTGTTGAGAGTTAGTAAGAGCATTGTCATCTCCAACTCTAGATTAACTAGTATTCTCAAGTTGCTCCTTGTTGGCATTCATTGTGAACTCCATCTCCTCATTTTCTAGAATAGTATCCATAATGATGATATAATGATTTAATCTATAGAAACAAAAAGAATCAAAATTAAATTAATAAATCAAAAATATGAACCAAACAACAAATAAATTCACAGTTGTATCCATAACAGTTGTAATAATTCAAAAATATGAATCATGATAATATCCAAGGTCACTACAAACCAAGCCAGTAGTATTACAAGGTCTCATGATTATAGTTTGTGTGCACTAATAAAAAGAAGTCATACGTATCCATGATGTTCTTCTTTATAAAGTCTTCGAAATTGCTCGGCAAAATATGGGCATCTAAAGTTCCTTTTATCCTATAAAATAGACACCAGTTTTTGGATTCATTCACGAGCAAGAAGATGAAGAGTATAAACTGGAACAAAGATTATGTAATAATAATATAAGGGACCTGAATGTTTCCCACTTTCACCAAGTCAATGCTAGCAAACCACAATATTCTCTTTTAAACCCACAATAATTCCTCTTTGCAATCAAAGATCCACAATAATTCACATAAACTAACACATCTCAAGCATATATGTATGATGTATCTTAATTTTATGCCAACCCTTATCAAACAACACATAAATTCACATATTAATAACAAAGGGCTCTTATCCATTAGTAAAACTAAAATACACAGAGGGCTTTTACATTTTGGCTTGAGTTATACATATAATGATGGACATTACACAAAAGATATGTATTATGGTAGCAAGAAATTTAGAACGAAATTAGAAATGAAAAAATTGAAAAAAAAAGGAAAAAAAAACTTGAAACTGTGCAGAAATTAGTAAAGAACCGAGCAACTCAGTGGTGCGTGAAGGTGCTGGTATTGTGCAGAAACTGCGTTGGTCACCATGCGAGGAAGGCTATTGGTGTTGGCGTGATTATGCACGGAAGACCGTAAGGCTGTGTGAGGCCGTGAGGGTGCAGTAGTGTGTGTCTGCGTGAGGCTGTGAGAGTGAGCAGTTGGCGAAAGGGCTGGCTAGCAATAAACGGTGGATGAAGTGCAAGTCTCAACGGCGTGAGGTGTGAGGCGTGAGCAACGCTGCAAAAGTGACTGGTAAGTGAAAGTGAAACTTCCTGCAATCTTGCTTGGTAAGTCTCGGCGGTCTCTTCTAGGTCAAAATTTGGTCCGCTAGTCAACTAAAGGAAATAAGGAATTGAATTGGAATTTAGAAATCTAGGAGTTGCAACTAAAACTCTCTTTATATATATATATATATATATATTCCCATAATTTATTTATCACACTAGAAAGATTTTCGTTGTTGTTGCCCAAATGAAATATATATATATATAGATATGTGTGTGTGTGTGTGTGTGTGAATTCGTATACCTATAGTATAAATGTATTATCTATTATGTATGCAGATAAAAATATCTAATATAATCTGAAAAATATTGACATATATCAAATAATTATACTAAAGTTTTAACATTAATTATGTAAACTTTATCATCTTTAAAGTGTTTTAAAGATTCTTTGTGAATTAAACTGTATTGTCCTCATTATATTTAATGCGATTATGTGAATATTATCAAAATACTTTTTAGTTAGTAGCTCATTTAGGCACGAAGGATCTTTAATCCATTTCTCTAGTCATCCATTCAAATTTGTTATTATAAAATTCTAACAATATGATATATTTAATTGAGTCAATGTTCAATATTATTCTTTTTTTTATACTATTATACATATTTCATGATTTTGAAATTTTAAAAATTTGGAATTGAATTTTGTTCGATTGGGATTTGGAATTGGGGGAAAGTAAGTGGTAATTTTTTAATTACTTAATTATTATTTAAAATTATGTTTTAGAATTTAAGTTATTCAATTGTAAATTATAATTTACCTATGAATTGTAAATTGTCGTTTAGAAATTGGAATTTGACTATAATAATAGGATTTGGATTTATTTAGGTCATGTCTCCACATTTAGAATAAATTAATAATAGAGTTAGAACTTAGAAATTATGATGTAATTTTTATAATTATCAATTATATTGTCAGTTTTTGTTGTTGGAATAATTAAAAGGACAAATTATGTAAATGAACAAAAATAATTTTTATTTTAAACAAAAAGAAGTCTTTTTTTTTTCTAATAATATAGATAAAATATTTACTGGCCAGCAAATGCAATGTACTACTAGCACTAGTAGTGCACTACCACAGGAATAGGATTCAATCCCTTAATTCGCAATTTAAATTTCAATTTCAATTTTACTCATCAATATACCCTATAATATATATAAGTTTAATTAATTAATTAAAAGAAAAAAATTCATTTTCTTGTTATATCATATTTTTTGCTCTTTAAGTCATAATCATCTATTTTTTTATATGTATATGTATTAGTTCATATAATAAAAAAATATCATAATCATGTTAAATCATCTTTCTTTTCCCTCTTTGTATCATTATTGTTCACGTCTTCATATGTCATATATTAATATCTATACTATTTATAAAACGTAGGATTTTTAATAACTATTTTGATATATTTAGTAATAAGATGATAAAATCAATTATATTTTATAAAATAAAGACAATATAGTTTGTTTTCTCTTCTCCAATTTTACTTCTTTTTCTCTCAATTACTTCACCTTATCAAAAATTGGTTTTCAGTTTGATTTTGGTTTAGTTAAGCCGAACCAAAAATCGGTCAGTCAATTTTCGATTAACAGAAATTGAATTGAATTTTTTTGGTTTGATTTTGATTAATCGAGTAAAAAAATAAATCGAACCAAAAATCATTTTTTTAAAACCAAAAACTGAAAATCAAACCGAAACTACTTCGGGTCGGTTGGTTTGGTTTTTTCGATTTTTGATCAGTTTGGTCGCTTTTGGTTGTTTATGAACACCCTTAGATGGCATTGTTCATTTTGAAATTGCTTTTGCTTCTAACTTTCTAGTCGATTTTGATGTATGCTATTTTTGTTTTCGTGCAGATCGAGAAGAGATCGTGAATCAAACTTGAGCTCAAGCTTTAGCCCGTGCACAAAGGAATCAGGAACGCCTTCAAAATGTGGCCGCTTGTCGGAAGGCTGTATCTCAAGCCGCGTCGCAACCACAGGCTGCATTGCTTGCTCTTATGGCTTCTTCGGCTCGACCAGTGGCTCCCTCGACCCATCCAACTTGTAGGCCGACCGCTAGTCTAGCTGCTTTGCAAAAAAGATTTGCGATCAAGCAAGTGAGGCCGGCACAGAAAAGAAAACCACAGATAAGGGCAAGAGCAAAGTTAAGGTGCCCCCCTCCCCGATCAGCTATGATATCTTTGGGCATCGGGATGATGGTGAGCTATTTCAGTTGGTCGATTTGTTGTCTCTTCGGTTTGGAACCGACATAGCTGACCACAATTCTATGTCTGTGATGGCGGCGGGGTCGACTAGCTTCCTACCATTGAAGATGATAATGGTTGGTCTGTTCGCGTCCGACTAATGAAAGATGGTGGGCTTGAGCCAAGGGGACGTACTGAAAGCCATGTCTTACCATTCCAATATGGTATGTTTCTAATCGAGTGATTCTCGCTCATTGTGCGTGCTCTCTTCTTTTTGTTTCTTTTGTTTCTGTATTAACAGAATTATTGACGTTGCAAGTTAGCCAGTTAGGCTACCATTTTTACAGGATGTCGGAGCTGGTGCTCGACCACCATGATAGGCTCCAGTAGGAGCATGATGAAGTAGATGTGGCAAAGGCTCATATTGAGTCTGCTAAGTTAGAGATCGAACGGCTAACCAAGCAATTAGAAGAGAAGAATGTGCAACTCGAGGCGAAGGATGCTCAGCTGCTGGCTTCCGTAGCCGAGAGGAGCTCGGCTAAAGAGATGTCAAAGAAAGTCAGATTAGAGGCGCAGACCTACTAAGATATTGGTTGAGCCCATAGCTACAATAATGCCTTACATTTTGCTCGGGGAAAGTTTTCCATGATACTGCCTATCGTTCGACAAAAGGTGATACAACAGTTTATGCTGACCTTAGCCTTCCAAGATGCCAGTATCGTATTCTCCATTGCGATGCGAAGGATGCCTTTGAGAAGGCTATTAAGCAACTGGAGTTCCTTGGTTATTAAATTAGGACAGACAACGCCTGAACCCAATGTTCGACGAGCATCTCTGTATGTATCTCGACCCCGATGAGACTGCTCCCGCTGAGGGACTTGCCACCATGCCTATGGTCATGGCTGCCCTAGCTATCTTGCTAGGCGCGATGAGGTCACCACCGAGTTTGATTTTGCCAACAACTTCGTATTCGACATCAGGGATGGAAAGATCAATATAGTGAATTTCTTCCCTCCAGCCGGGCATCATTTTCTAGTTGATGAAGCAGGGGAGCCCTCTCGTCCAGCACTTATGACCCCACCAACGTTTGCAGTGATGCCGGAGCAAAAAGTCAAAAGTCATACAATTGTGGCGGTGCCGTCAAGTGATGAACTCGATCAGGCGATTAATGAGGGTGCACGGGCTACGGGGATCGAATCGGCAGGGTTGAATTGATTTCTTAGGCTACAGTTTTCTGGTTTTTGGTCGCCCTACAAGGCGTTTGTTTCTTTTTAATGTTTCTTTGAAGTTTGTAATCGAACATTTGCAAATTTAATGAAATGGAATCTTTCAATTCTCGATGTGTACTACATTTTTGCTTTTACTGCTTTTCGGTCTTGCCAAATGTTGATTGTTAGTAAACGACAATTATGAGCAACTTGACCTCAAACAAGATATAACATAATCTCTTAATGGAGGAATCGCATTTAAATGAGTCCATGGTCAATTCAAAAATCAATTGTCGCAAAAAGATAACAGAATTAATCCACGATATTCACAGCAGGCTGACCCATTTTGAGATAGGCGTTGCGATATTCTATCGTCGACTATCTTCGTCACTATGGAATGAACATTCATGGTGAATCAATCATATAAAGGTTGTCTTCAACTACGAGGTCGAGTTTTTAATTGAGTGAGTTCATCAAAGTTGGCTTGAAGCCGTAACCTGTTATCAAAGATAATTTGGGGTTAACTTTGGGGTCGACATTAAATGATTAACTCATTCATTTTCTTAGGATAAAAACCTTAATTTTGCAACTTGAAGCCAACGTTGTGGTCGACTATGGGGTTGACCATAAACAATTAAGTCATTTATTGGCTTGGGTACAAAACCTTAATTTGTAGTTTGAAGTCGGCGTCGTGGTCGACTACAAGGTCGACTATAAATGATCAAGTCATTTATTAGTTTGGGCTATAGAGCCTTGATTTGATGATATGAAGAGGTATCCATAGGGGCATAAGTGATTTTTATTGATCTAAAATGATACTCTCGTACAATAGAGGGGAGACTTTAAGTCTCTTTGCACATAAAATTCTTTCAAATTCACACATTCCATGGTCGATGGAGTTGACTACCAGTCATATCTGCAAAGCAATGGGTATTGCGCTTTACTGCCTTGACCACCGAGTATGGTCCTTCCCATTTTGGGTCGAGTTTTCCCACGTTCTTCGATGCTTCGACCTTTTTGAGGACAAGGTCGCTACTTTGAAGCTTCTCAGTTAGACTCCCTTATTGTAGTGTTGTACCATATTCGACCCGTATCTCTGCGTGGTTGTGTACGCTTGCTGATACAGCTTGTCGATTGTCTCCAAGTCTAATTCTCTTTCAGATTCATCCTGATTGGGTTATAATGGATCACTTGTGTAGTGTGTTGTATTAGCGCTGTTGGGATAACTACTTCTGAGGCGTAGACCAAATGTAGAGACTGTGGCCGGTGGACGTTCGAGGGGTGGTTCTATATGCCCAGAGTACCCAAGGGTAGTCATATGCCTAGCTCGCGCCAGTTCCTTCTAGATGAGCTTTGAGATGGTTGAGGACTGTTCTGTTCGTGACCTCCATTTGGCCATTAGCTTGAGGGTTTTCCAACCTAGGTGAAATGTTGTCTAATCCCCAGGCTTCCGCACCAGCTGCTAGTGCTCTTGCTTTAAAATTGCTTCCAATTATCCCATATCAATATCCTGGGCAAATCAAAATGGCAAATAATGTTTTTCCACATAAAACTTTTGATGGTTGCGTCGGTTATCTTAAGAATCGCTTTTGCCTCCACCCATTTGGTAAAGTATTTGACCACCACAATTTTCAATTCTTCTTGACCTGTGGTCTTCGAAAAAGATCCGACTATGTCTATCCCCATCGGTCGAATGGCCATGTGATCCAGACAGGCACTAGTGTTACCGCAGGTCGGTGGAGAATGTTTCAGTGTATCGACGAGATTGCATCATTCAACAAAGTTAGCCAAAAATACCCATATCTGATGATTTTGTGGGCCAAAGATCATTCTCCCAGATGATTGCGGCAAATACCTGAGTGGACTTATGCAAGACCTCGCGAG
Source organism: Jacaranda mimosifolia (assembly GCA_018894105.1). Lineage (NCBI taxonomy): Eukaryota > Viridiplantae > Streptophyta > Magnoliopsida > Lamiales > Bignoniaceae > Jacaranda > Jacaranda mimosifolia. The sequence continues at coordinate 22,356,158 of CM032122.1, read as the reverse complement.
CCTATTCTACTATTAAGCACCTCAACGGTGGTCCAAAAATTGATCTCCCGTAAAGCTGACCATGCTTATCGAGGGTGAATTTGGCTACTGGGCCTCTAAGCCGACATGCTTGGGCCTTACCTTTGGGGCTATTCCTTCTCTTAAATAAGCATTTATTTCGTCCTGCTAGGAAAATGTGGTTCTTTGATCTGCCTTACCAAGTTCAACAGAAGTCTCAAGCGAACTAACAATCGATGGACTGGAAGGGCGAGAGACATAAAAGACTACTACTAAAAAGATTTCCCACTCTTAGGTGGACTGGGCGGGATCGACAGAATAGCAAAGAGAACTCAATCTATAATTGAAACTTCTGTTCTTTCCAAAAACCCAAGTATGGAACCAGACAAACAACAAGCAATGAAACTAAGATAAAGGCCCTAGTCAAATCAATAGGAAACTCAATCCTCAAATCAAAGTTCAAACCGATTGGAATGTTTAGATATGAACCGCCATATGAATTCATTCGATGAGGCCTCTCAATTCTTTGATGTAATTTTTTGTATAAATACCCTGACTTTTACTGGATCTATTTCAATCCCTCTCTTATTAACGATGAAATTGGGAACACCTAAGGTGGGTAGGTTGGTGACTAGAAATGTGATTGTTCTATCTCAGGTCCCCTTTGTTGAGCTCGCGAATTTTGACAACGTGTCAACTTACTCATTCTCGGATCAGGAAACCTGGCTAGTACTGAATTTCTTGAATTGTGTTGTAGTTGTCTTATCTCTGCCAAATACTTGCTCATTATTGTCTCTTTAACTTCAAAGTTTCCTTCAACCTATTTTGCAACTAGTTGGGAATTAGTGATAGCTGCCAATTGCTCGACTCTTCTGGCTGATGCCATCCTCATGCCTGCAAGGAGAGCTTCGTATTCTACTTCATTATTTATGCTAGGGTAGTCGAGCTTGACTGAGATGTTGTATTCTTCGGCTTGTGGAGATCGTAAGGAAATGCCAATTCCTCCCCCTGAGGAGGTTGTGACCCATCGATATGCAAGGTCCACGTGATAGAATCTTGTTCGAGTTGGTCAGGCAAGTCAAGTCTTTCAGCGACAAAATCAGCTAAAACTTGGGCTTTTATGATGGTTCGGGGTTGAAAAGTGATGTCGAACTCCCCCAATTCAATTGCCTATTTCATTAATCTTCCTAATGTATCTAGTTTGGATAACACCTGTTTGAGCGGTTGGTTTTTCAAGACAACAATGGAGTAAGATTGGAAGTAAGGCCTCAATTTTCTTGCTGCAGTAACCAAGGCTAAGGCAAATTTTTCTATCTCTAAGTAGTTGTGCTCAGGACCTTGCAATGCTTTGCTATTATAGTAAATAGGTCGATGGATGCCATTTATGGTTGAAATCAAAACTGAGCTGATTGTTGCCGATGAGACTATCGTGCAGAACTTCTCTAACCTCAGGTTTGGCTAGCATTGGGGGAGTTGAAAGGTATTGCTTTAGTTTGACTAGGGCCTGATCGCATTATTTTGTCCACTGGAAACCTAATTTCCTCCCATTTCTTAGGATTTTGAAGAACAACAAGCTTTTGTTAGCTAGTTAGGCAATGAAACACCCAATTGCTATGATTCTCTCGACCAAGCCCTGGATGTCTTTGATTGTTTGAGGAGGTGTAATGTCCAAAATGGCCTAGATTTTTTGTGGATTTGCTTCGATACCTCTTTAACTGACCATGTAGCCTAAGAACTTACCTCATTTCACTCTAAACTTGCACTTGTTAGGGTTAAGCTTCATGCTAAATACTCATAATGCTGAGAATGTATGGTTGAGGTCAGTTAAGTATTTTTTGCTTTTTTTTGTCTTGACAATCATGTTGTCTACATAAATTTCCATAGATGTCTCAATCTCATTTTTTAACATAAAGTTTACAAGTCATTGATAGAAAACAGTATATCCCATTGGGGACGACGAAAGATGTTTTATCCCTGTCCTCGGGTTCCATGAAGATTTGGTAATAACTTTGAAATTCATCTATCATACTTAACAAATCACAACCAGTAGTAGAATCTACTAATAAATCTATACGAGGCAGGGGGTAAGGATTTTTGGGGCAAGCTTTATTCAAATTAGTGAAATCGTTACACATTCGCTATTTTCCCTTATTTTTAAGGACAAGGACTATATTACAAAGCCAACTTGGATATTGAATCTCTATAATGTATCTTACCTCTAAGAGTTTGTTGACCTCCTTCTCAATAATTTGGTATCATTTAGCATTGAAGGTTCTTATCTTCTGCTTCACTAGTTTGAACGAGGGGTCTATGTTGAGGTGGTGGATAATGACACTGGGGTCGATTCCTTGGAGATCAGAAGCCTTCCAAGCAAAAACGTCAACATTCATCCTGAGAAAATCAATCGTGAGGCATTCTATATTGCTGCCCATATTGGTTCAAATTTTAGTGGTCTTGTCGGGGTTCGCTGGCTCCAGCTCGATTATCTTGAACTCACCAATAGGTTCGACCTTGGTCTCCTCCAGCTTCCTTTTTTTGCTCAATTGTCCCTTCTTGGGTTCCACTACTAGGGCATCCCCCAAGAGTTTCAGTTTAGGTCTAGTTTTCTATTCATTTGCCTCTACTGAAATTGTATAGCACGGTCAAGCCTCTTTCATGTTGCAAAGGAGTTTGCTTGTCCCAATAGCTATTGGAAATTTGACCTTGATATGATAGGTCGAGACAATAGCATGGAAATCATTCAATGTTGTTCACCCAATGATAACACTGTAGGCAAAGGGTGCATCGAAGACCAAGTAGTTAACCATCAGAGTTCTGTGCTGAGGAGCTTCCCTAAATGATGTTTACAGATTTATGGATCATTTGAGAATGATCTCCGATGCCCCAAATCTAACCAGCATGGTGTGGATGGGCTCTAATTCTAACTTGCCCTTGTTCATTCTTTCCAAGGTGGACAGGAAAATGATGTTTGCTAAGCTCCTATTATCGACCAGCACTTTCCTGACCTCAAAGTTTGCAGCACTTTCCAGCTTGTTGTTGGCCCCTTGTATTTCAATATGGGAAAGGTTGGCATCAGAGAAGGAAATTGGCTCTGCACTGGTCCAAAGCTGGAAGACCATTTCGACCGTGGAAGATTTGGTTGACACCAATCTGCGTTGGTTCTACCTCCTGGCCCACTTCGAGTCCCCCTAAGTTGGGCCTCCAGCAATAATGTCAATTGCTCCCCTGATGGGTAGGCGAGGATCATGGGCAAGTTTCTTTCCTTTGTTTTCCTTTTTTTAGGCTAATCAACCTTTCTCCACAGGGAGTCTGGTCGATTATACCCATTTCCTATTTCGCTTACTCATCAACAAATTTCTTCAAGTGGCCTTGTTGAATGAGTTTTTCAGTCTCTTCATAAAGATTGAAGCAGTCATCTATGTCATGACCCTTCTGCTTGTGGAAATGATAGCATTTCTTAGATCTTTTCATAGCCTTTGTCTCAGTCAGGTTTTTTGGGTTTTTTGAAGAGGTTGTCTACTGGATGGAAAATCAAACCTCCTTTCTGGTAGTGTTGAGGGGTGTGTAATTATGGGAACATTTGATGGAGATCGATGGCCATCTTTCTGTTGTCGGTCATCTTTCTCGTTCCCCTTCTTCTTTTCAACATCGGAGTTGCCATACTTGAACCTATTCATATCTTCTTACGTCATATAACTTTCAGCGAGGTCGAGCAACTTCTCCATCGTCCTAGGTCACTCCCTCACCAAGGCATTGGCACATTCTTTATGGAAAAAGCCCAAGAACAACATATCGATCAGAAACTCAATTCGATGAGTGTCAATCTTTAGGATTTTCGTGTTTAATTTGTAAAGAAATCACGAAGGGACTTTCACTCATTCTGTTTAACAGTGAGCAAATAAGTATGAGGGAGCTATGCTTTCCTCTAAGTATTACATATAACTAGTCATACGTGTATAACGATGCTGGCTCCAATTTTATAAACCAATCGAGCGAATCCCGTGGAAAGTGGTGACTAGTATCTTAGCATGGATGTAATCGTTGTGCCCATGCAGCTACATCATATGGTAGAATTGTAGTAGATGCTTGTTGGGATTCGACAAGCCGTCATACCTGGGCAGCTAAGTGGGACCTTGGCATCGACAGCAATGAGTTCGTCGATGATTTCCTGCACGAATGGGGATTCCCACTCCCAATGAAACTTTGGTGCACCATCATGGTAAGGGATCTTCTCAGAGTTCCTTTTCAAAATTTCCTCCAGTCGCTTGTTCAACTACCATACTTGGCGAAACACCTCTTTCTATTCCTCTTGATTGGCTTGGGACATGTTTCTGTTTGTCTAGGGCCTTTAACGCTCAACCCTTGCATTGTAGGGCTCGAAGGGGTCGAGCACAGTGATCTACTGAATCTACAACTTTCTCTATAGGGTTCGATCGGGCATTTTCCATTTGGAATTTCCCAGGACTATCTTTTCGTTCAGTCGGTGGTCGCCTAGATTCTGGTTAACAAAGACTTAGAGGACTCTTCTCACGCTGGGTAGGCTGACGAGTGGTGTTGGTGACTAGTCCAGGTTGGTTATTATGTCGATTGAGGCTAGATATGAGCTCAGCAGAGATTTGAGCATATATATGCCTGCTTATCAACTGCATGAGTTGGGGCATTGTTAAGGTGACCACTTGCTCTTTGTGGGAACTAGGTCCTGCCATGTCATGTTCTTGGGGTCGATGATTAGGGGTAGGGGATCTCATGTTCTCCTCCCTTTCAAATGCGGCTCGCCTTGTGTAAACTATTTGTCATGGTACCGGACCTTCTTTTCCACGGATGGCGCCAAATGATGGTGGTAAAAACTATTTTGTGAGAGTATTGGGCTAAAATCCAATATGATCGACCAGGTGGCAAGTTGAGAGAAGTACTTTGTGATATAATGGGGTTGAGTCCTGCAAGCAATAGCAAACGTCAGGTTAACCGAGGGGCCCTCAGCTAAGGCACTCCAACGTTCAAGTCAGTAAGATCAACTAGAAGATAGAGCAGTAGAGTAAGGGCTTAGGATGATAATGTGCATACCTTACTGAAGGTTAGAAATGGGCTATTTATAGCCTTCTCAATATGGGCGATAAGTTCATGATGTCCTTGTTGTGTAGGAAGGACTTTTGTCCTTACTTGGGCACTTTTATGTCTTCTCCAGCTCATGTACTATTCCAGGAGGAGCTGGCTCCAACTACCTATAACAAGGTTGTACATGGGAAGCGCGTACTAGCCTGGCGCGACTAAAAAGGTGGTATGGGTAGTGATATGCACCATTAATGCAGAGGAACACCGATTGAAAGATCATTTAATGTGGCTGAGAGGCTGTCGCCTCGGTTTGACCTTCCAAGTTGGGATGAATACTTCTACAAGATATCTCCTCGGATTTCAATCGAAAAGATGTAACACTATCGTAACTAAATCTTCTTGGTCGAATGAAGGATTACATGTCATGATGATAGTCGAACATAACCTGGTCGAGAGGGCAAAACGCTGGTATTCGTTACGATGGGTAAGGCCCATGAGGTTGAATACTAGTCAACAGGTTGGGCTTATAAGTAATTAGGCCGTCTTACACCATATTTTTGTCCCGATCGATTATTGTTAGGCTAGGACTGTTAGGCTATCCCACATCACTTCTCTCCTTCAATGTTTTCTTGTTCTATTTTGTTTTTCAATTTTAATAGTAATATATCTTCTTTTATTTCATGATTTTCTTTTTTCATTTGTGAAAATTCTTTTTAAAGAATTTTAAATTCTTCTTGAAATTCACTAATTGTTAGTTTTTGTGGTTTAGCTTTAAACATGTCATTATAACTTTAAATTATGTTTTGTATGTAGGAATATTTATTTTATCTCCATCAGTTTCTATTAAATGTTTTATTTGTTTCAATTATTCTTCTCTAGTTTCTTCATTGGTAATTGTTGGGATAGTTCGAGTAATTCACCATATTTACTAAGAACATTTATATTTTTGTTACAGAAACAGATTTCTGCTTCAAGGGAACAATGACATTCATTACTTTGTTATGATTTTGAGGTTGAAGAATAATATTCATTATCTGTTTGTTTTTTGTTAATTTCTTCATTTTCTGAATTTTCTTCATATTCACTAAAATCTATTTGGTCCAGAATTTTTATAATTTCAATTTTTTGTTGTTCTTCTATTTCTAATTCATTTACTCTTTTTGTAGCCCAACATGTATTTGCATAATGGCCTAATTTTCTTGTTTCTTGTAAGTTCTATTTTTATTTTGTTTTTATCATAATGTCTTTGTGTTTTAGGGGTTCTTATTTTTTCAAATCCAATTTTTTTACAAAATCTTCCTAATTCTTTTGTAGAACTGATTAGTTGTTTTTTCATTTGCGATTTTAATGTTAAATCATTACATATTTGTATTCCTACTATATTTATTTGCGTAATTATTTCTCCATAAGAAAGATTTGTTAACTCTTGATTCTCTAGATTCTTCATATGATCTCTAACTTTTTCAGCAAATAACCATGGTAATCCAGCTATAAATCTTTCTTTCCACTAATATGAATTTGCATCTTCTAATTGATAAACTCTGGCTAAGAAAGTATCTTTATACCATCTAAAGTTTTGGAGAGATTTGCGAGTTAAATTCTAAAGGACTTGTGAATTTCTTTGTTCATACATTTGAGGATCTCCTATCAACTAATTTTTTTAATGCTTTTCAATAGTTAACATAATATAAAAAAGGATGAATTACGGCTATCACCCTTGAGGTTGGTATAATTACAAAATTGTCCTCATATTTTTGAAAATTACAAAAAAAAAAGCCTAAAGTTTGTTTCTGTCTAGTAGCTAACCGCCATTAGGGTTTTTTCAAATTTTCATTTAAAATGGCATGTGAAATTCCATAAATGCCCTTCAGTGATTTGGCTGATGAATTAATTGTGTAAAAGTACAAAAATGCCCTAAAATCTTAATAAAATTACCAAATTGCCTAAATCTTAATAAAAAATATATTAAAAATATGTAAAATCCTTATATACATATATAAAATAATGTTATGTAATATATTATATATGTGATACATATCATATATATGTTGAATTTAAAAAAAAAGATATCTACATATATATATATATACAAACCCACCACTGCGCCACCCACCACCACCGGCCAGATCTGGCCTCTAGCCACGACAGTCGCTATGGTGGTGTTGTTGCCATGGCCGTCGTGCTACTGCTGTGTGTATAGGATAAGTCGTCAGCCCAAAACTTTTGGTTAAATAACGAGACGTTAATCCTTGTTGTGTGCATGGGATAAGCCGTAAGCTTGAAACTCGTGATATAAGGAGAATCTGATAAGTAAGTCCTGTTATGATTTGTTGGATTACACATGTTACTCGGGTTTACTTTATTCTAATTGTATTACAATTGTTTGTAATCCGCTCATAGAGCAACAAGGATGGTGTAGTCTCTTGGTCTAGATCTGGTTGTTGTCCGGGCCCAACGAGCCGACTACATTTCCTCCCAAACTGATTCGATTGAGACGATCTTAGGCTGTTCGAGCCGATAGTCACAACTCCTGAGCTAGTACCTACTAATAACCTTAAATTTGTTAATGCCTGTGTTCTGATACATTTATGTTCCGATTGCATTGTTTGTTGTTAGTGAACTGCTGAATTGTTTCCTCTTCAATGGAGTCTTTATGATTTATTACTAATTATTATCCCTCACTATGTCCTTTGGAATTACCCTTCCGTTTTATCCTTGATTTTTTTCAGGTAGGGATTAGGTGATGAACTTGGGCTTCAGGCTTGGATTGGAGATCTATTTTTGTAATAGATTAGTGGTTATATATGCTTTTTAGGTTTTCTTGAATGCTAAGTTTTGACTTAAAAATGTTGTGATATGTTAAGATTAAATTAATGACCTGAGGCATGTATATGTTATGTTGAATATTATGGGACAACTGATGGCATGTATTTAGCACTTGTGTAGAGGTTTGCTTAGGTTGAAGCATGTTGTTGACTCTGATGATTTTGAGAAATTTTTCTTGTAGGCCTATTAATTGTCTTATAGGCAATGATTTAAGTTTGAATGAGTAGCATCTCAGCTTAAAGGTTATCCCAACGGGGTGCTACAGAGATGGTATCAAAGCCTAGGTTTATCAATGACCTAGGTATTTAATGTTATTGGGATTCGTATCAACCTTTTGTATGGGTTAGTTTGAGCTTGGATCTTTAGGTATCATATTTGATACCAAGAGGTAGAAGATTTCATCTGGGAAGACCGACTAGACTGTAATCTTCACTTTTGAAGATCGATAACTAAACTCTAGAATTGAGCTTGAATTTCGAGTATTTTAAGTATTTTCGGAAGCTTCTTTGTGATTTTGGGAAATTAAAGATGAATTTGATTAGTTGATATTACTAAGATAAGTTTGTGTACTGCAAGATGTTTTTGGGATCTTATCGTTTATCTTAGAATGATTAGGCTTGTGCATCTGTGAGTTTGATTTATTTCATTTAATTTCTTTTCCTTCTCTTATTTTTGGAAGCTTAGAAGAGTTGATAGAGTTGATGGCAATGCAAGGAAGTTCTAGTGTACCCGCTCTGCCTAGAGTCGAACGATGGGGATGACCTCCTGAGCGAAGGGCCAATAACCGATAGGATCCAAGACAAGAATCACCTACTTACCCACAACCAATGCCAAAAGAAGACATCTCTCAAACTCCTTCAGTTGGTCAGCTAGCAGACCTTATGTATCAGAGGGGACTAAGATTCAGGCAGCAGGGCCAACGGCCAGGTGGTGGAGTAGTTGTTAATAAGATGGCTAAAGATCAAGAGTTGGAATGGTTGCTACGTCTTCAGCCCTCGAAGTTCTTAGGACGCCCTGATGATAGAAAAGTTAAAGAATGGATCGAGAGTTTAGAGAATATCTTTGAGATACTGCAATATTCAGATGAGCATAAAGTTTGATTTGCTATGTTTCTTCTAGGAGATTCCACCCAAAGTTGGTAGCAGATGATTGATCACAGGTGGATGGCTGAAGGAACCCACTAAACTTGGGAAGATTTCACCCAAGACTTCATGAACAAGTATGTGCCAGAAGTAGGTTGCGATAGCGACCAGAACTTTATGAGAGATTGCCCCAAACGGAGAGGCTCAACACCTACAGGAAAAGGAAAGTAGGTGGCAGGAGCTAGCGGGAGACAGAATGTACGAGCTCATGCCTATGCTCTGATTGGAGAAAATGCACAGGATCCTAACGATATGATAGAAGGTATGATTTCTATCTCTGGAAATTATGATAATTCCTTATAAGATCCTAGTGCTTTATATTCTTTCATATATGTCTCATTTCCTTGAGAACTAAATATGTAACCCGAGACCATGGCTTGCCTAATAGAAGTTTAAACATCTTTAGGAATAGGGTTAATAACAAACACTATGTATCGGGAATTGCCCATATATGATCAGAGATCAAGAATCTTCTCAAAGCTAGAATTGAAGCAAGGGTACTACCAACTGAAGACTAGAAAAGACCATGCAAAGCACTTATGCATGGTTCTCGAAACCTTGAGAAAACATCAGTTGTATGCAAAATTTAGCAAGTGCGGATTTTGAATAAAGAAAGTGACTTTTCTTGGGCATATTATCTCCCAAGGTGGAGTAGAGGTTGATCCATCTAAGATAAAGGCAGTAGTCAGCTGGAAGAGATCAAAAAATATGGCAGAAGTTTGCAGTTTTTTGGGTCTTGTCGGCTATTAACGAAGTTTTGTGCAGACTTCTCCGAAATAGCTGACATGTTGAGTAAATTAACTCAAAAAGGTCAACCATTTGACTGAAATGAGGATCTGAACATGAGACAGAGCTGATGGATGAAAATTCTAGAAGACTACGATTATTCCGTCACCTATCACTATAAAAGGTAAATGTAATAGCCAATGCCTTGAGCCGAAGGGCTGAGAAGCTTACCTACTAAGAGCAGAAGCATCAAAAAGCCCAAAAATATGTGTTGTGCTGAAATAAAATAGCAAGTTGGATTGCAGAAATAGATACAGTCTGAGTTATCTGATGAAATGCGATGAGCCCAATCTAAGGATATACGGACAATGACATAGAAAGAAAAAGGTCAAAAGTTCTGGAGAGTCTGAGTTCAAAGCCGGTAATCAAGGTATTCTTCTGTTCTGCAAGAAAATATATGTGCCGAAAGAAATGAATGAGAGATTGTTAGATGAGGGACACAAGTCAAGATATACAATGCATCGGAGAGGCACGAAAATGTATCGAGACTTGAAGAAACAATTCTGGCGGAATGTATTGAAAGGAAAATGTAGATCAATTGACCGAATCTACTTACATTCTGCTAGTCGAAACAGTTAGGGACCAGATTCTTTTAAGGGGGAAGGAATGTAACACCCCTAAAATTTGGTATTTTGGAAAGTAAGGATTTAGAAATCAAGATATTAGTTGTTGAAATTTTAGGGCACGAAAAATAAATAAGAAGGATTTAATTACATGGAAATTGAAAGTTTTAGGGTTGAATCACAATTTGAGGAAACTTGATTGACCAACATTTGGAGATTTTGTGGCTCAAAGTGGGAATATTTTTGGTCAATCGGGCCAATGTTGTGCACTAAGAAGGTTGGGAACTGAAATTGAAGATGGAAGAACTTTTGAGGACTTGATTAAAAGCTAGGCAGAAGTTTTGGGGGCCAAAATTAGATTCTAGAAAATAGTCCTTTATATAGCCAAACCCCCCTACATTTCTTCAAATTTCCACGTCTTCCAGTTTATCCCCTTCCGGAAACCTTCTCCGATGAACTGTGAAACCAACAAATTATATATCAATCTTTTCTTCTCGACGTGAGGTACATAATGGTACCAAGCTTGATGCGAAACTGTCAGTGAATCACTGGGAATTTGAAGCTGAAGGTGAGCTCGCAGCAGAGGTGGTAGTCACAACGTCACTGGACTGAAGCTTGGATTGGAGTACTGGGTTTTATTAGGCTCAGCTCAAGGATCATGCAAGTGTCTTCAATTTTGGAAATGGATCACCAGAGTGAGCAAAATTAAGGAAAAATAGGTGCGAAAGGGAGCGGCGGCGTTGCAGTATTTTTCGGCCAATTGAGTGGCTTATCGGCGGTGGATGAAAAAATTAGCCAAGGCATCTTGTTGGTTGAGCTGAAAGGTATCAGTTGTGGAGGTGTTGACCATTTCCGATGATGGACGGTGGCCAACGGTGGAGCTGAGGCAAAATCTTCGCCTCATCGCGACGATTGGGGTAGTGTAATTAGTTTGTGATTTCAGAGTCCCGATAAGGATATCTGAGGTAATGACCGAAATTGTGGTTAAGCTTTGTACCGTTTATTTTTACCAACTCTTGTATTGTGTCAAGAGATGAAAGGATTTGATATGGGATTTAGATATGATGCTATGCATGTGTATTTATTATAAGCCTAGTGGACCTGAATTTGTATTATTACATGATAACTTTGGGATGATTGAGATAATTAAGTGATTAAACCCTAACTTTGTGGATTTGAGACCTAAGTGGTAAAATTAGGTTATTAAGAATAATTATACTATTTTATTGATTTGTATATCGTTACAAGGTTAATTTTGTAATTAAGGATTCAATTATATTCCTTTATCGAGATCGGCGTTATTAGCATTTCTTCATCGAGGCTATCGATTTAGCTGATTAAGTATTGATTTTAGACCATTATTTGTATAATTATGATTATAAAGTCGAATAAGGATCTTGATAGTGGACCTATTCTTTTAGTTAGGTGACGAAGAGCTGGGTCCTGCGGACTAGTAGGCTGTGAATGCATTTCTAAGGCTACAGAGGTAAGGGTCTGCCAATCTGGTACTTAATTATGCCAATATGTTATTGTGATAAGCCCCTGAGAGGGTTTAGCATGTTTCTGTACTGTAACTGCATCCTGGTTATTGAAAGCTGTGAATTGCTTGAAATCACATTTGTTATTTGTTAATTGATGTGTATATCCCTGTGAGGGTTGTTGTTGATTATGCCTCTGATAAGAGCTTTGCATGTCTATTCTGGCGCCAAAAACTCTCTTTCGCTATTTGTTACCATTCTATTATCTATTACCATTCCGTATCTATTGCCATTTTGTTATCGATTACTGTTCGGTTATCTGTTACTGTTCCGTATCTATTGCCATTATGTTATCGGTTACTGTTTGGTTATTTGTTATCGTTCTATTATCTATTGTCGTTCTATTATCTATTACCATTTGTAATTGTTATATGGGAATAATGGGACGTTAATCCCTACTGTGTGCATGGGATAAATTGTAAGCCCGGAACTCTTGGTTAAATAATGGGACGTTAATCCCTGCTGTGTGCATGGGATAAGCCGTAGGCCCAGAACTCTTGGTTAAATAACATGACATTAATCCCTGTTGTGTGCATGGGATAAGCCATAAGCCCAAAAATTTTGGTTAAATAACAAGACGTTAATCCCTATTGTGTGCATGGGATACGCCGTAAGCCTGAAAATCTTGGTTAAATAATGGGACATTAATCCCTACTATGTGCATGGGATACGCTGTAAGCCCGAAACTCATGATATAAGAAGAATCTGATATACATGTCCTATTCTGATTCATTGGATTGCATATTTTACTTGTGTTTACTTTATTTTGATTGTATTCTGATTGTTTGTATTCTGCTTTTGGAGCAACAAGGATGGTGTAGTTTCTTGGTCTAGATCGGGTTGTTGTTCAGGCTGAATGAGCCGACTGCATTTCCTATCAAACTAATTCGGTTGAGATGGATAATTCCTCCCGAACTGATCCGATTGAGACGATCCTAGGCCATTCGAGCCAACAGTCATAACTCCCGAGCTAGTACCTACTAATAACGTTAAATTTGTTAATGCTTGTGTTCTGATATGTTTATGTTCTGACTGCATTGTTTTTTGGTTTGTGAATTGTTGAATTGTTTCCTCTTCAACAGAGTCTTATGATTTATTATTGATTATTATCCCTCACTAGGTCCTTTGGACTTACCCTCTGGTTTTATCCTTGATTTTTTTTAGATAGGGATTCGGTGATGAACTTGGACTTCAGGCTTGGACTGGAGATCTATTTTTGTAATAGATTGCTGGTTATATGTGCTTTTTAGGTTTTCTTGAATGCTAAGCTTTGACTTAAAAATGTAGTGATATGTTAAGATTAAATTAATAACTTGAGGCATGTATATGTTATGTTGAATATTATGGGACAACTTATGGCATGTATTTAGCACTTGTGTTGAGGTCTGCTTACGTTGAAGCGTGTTGTTAACTCTGATGATTTTGAGAAAATTTTCTTGTAGGCCTATTGATTGTCTTATGGGTCATAACTTAAGTTAGAATCGAAGTGGCATCTCAGCTTAGGGGTTATCACGAGGGGTTGCTACAAAAAAAATCATTTTTTAATTAACAATATAGGTTAAAAATACATATATCTTATTTTTTTATTTTTTTATTTTTTATTAATATAGTATTTAATTTTGAGTATATTTATTTGTATATTTTTTAATATTTATATCATGTGTCTTTATTTACACGTTTTTGTTTAAGAAGAATTTTACAAAAGAATATTTTAATAGACATAATATATGATAGGAATGATATATTAACAAAGTTTTATCAAAGTTAAGAATCGTAATAAATTATTTGTACATTTTACATTTAATAAGATATTTATATGTACTATATATATTATGTTAAATATTGAAAATTAAATATTATTTTATAAAAATTTACATATATAATAACTAATTGATAATCCCAAAAATGATAAAATAAATCCTGATATTTCTAATTACATTCACAAAGGCCAAAAAAGGTAAAAATGACCATAAGGGCCCAATGGATTAAATAAATAAAATGAATTAAAGGGGTTAAAAAAATTTTACCCCCATGTGAAATGTGAAATGGGCGATTTATCTCCTTGTGATAAAAAAAAAAGATTGAAATACCGCCTTATGTTTTTTAAATTGTGGCACACCGCCTCTTTCCGTCTATTTTAGTTGAATTTTCCATCATATGGATGAAAATACCCTTATATATAAAATTATTTAATATCCTTATGTTTTTTATTTTTATTTTGTTTAATCTAAATTAAATAATTTTATATTTATAAAATACATAACATATTTAGATAAATTAAATACTATACAATATTTATAAAATTATATACATATTAAAAATTATATAAATACATATATGTATACAAAATTATTTATAACATATCTATATACATATATATATATATATATATATATCTTTTTATTTTGTTTAATCTAAAATTAAATAATTAATACTATTTAAATAATTTATACTTATATAAATCAAATGCTATTTAATATTTATAAAATTACATATACATACATATATATATAATTATCAAAACTAAATAATTTCATATTTATAAAATATATAACATATTTATATAAATCAAATATTATATAATATTTATAAAATTATATATACATACATATATATAAAATTATATACATATAAAAAATTATATAAATACATATATGTATACAAAATTATTTATAAAATATCTATATACATATAATATATATATATATATATTTCTTTTCCTTTTGTTTAATCTAAAATTAAATAATTTTATATTTGTGGAATATATAACAAACTTAAATAAATTAAATACTATTCAATATTTATAAAATTATATATACAAATATGTACATAAAATTATTAATCAAAACTAAATAATTTCATATTAATAAAATATATAATTGTAACACCCCTTGAAATTATGTGATTGGTAGGATTTATTTTTCATTATTTTTGTTTTGATTATTTATTTGTTTTTAGAAGTTTTGGTGCCAAATTGCAATTTGGAAAAACCTAATTGATCAAGGTTTAAAGCTTTGAGGGTCAAAATGAGAATATTATTGGTCAAATGGGCTAATCTTAGGGACTAACTTAGTCTAAGGGCTGAATTGAGGTTTTACTATATTCTGGTGGACTCAATTGAAGACTAGATTAAAGATTTGGGGGTCCAATTTCTAATTTTTGAAAGTGAACCCTTATATATAAATCCCCCCCCCCCAGCATTTCACCATTTCTCACATGCAAAACCCGTCTTCAACCTTCTGGGCGACCTTCTCTGGCGAACGGCGAGCCTCTTCGTGCCATATATCATTATGTTCCTCTCCTCACGAGGATCACATTGCCACCTTTTTTCTTTCAAATCATCCAGTCAAATGGTCAAAATTTGAAGCCAAAAGTTGAGCAGCAGCGAACGCTACTTCATCAGCAGCGGAAGCTTACGGTTAAGTAGTGCGTTTGGAAGCCCTCAGCTCAAAGAGCAACAGGGTACCATCAAATTTTGCTTTCAATCATCAGGGCCTGTGGAATTGAAGAAAAGAGTCAGCGGCCGCGAGTGGTGGTGCTGGGTGATCAGAGGTGCAATTGACTGTCTTCTCGGCGGTGAAATGTGAAATTATTTGGGGCGTTGAATTTCTCTTGTTGAAAAGCATTGAACAGTGGTAGTGTTGGCCATTTCCGAAGAAGGCGGATGGCGGCGGTGTTGAGGCAAATTTTTCTCCTCGTCGCAGCAATTATGTGCGTGGCATTGATTCGTGGTTTTGGAGTTTCAATAAGAACTTTTTGGGTAAACGATCGAGAATTTAAGTTTAAGCTTTATATTATTTAATTCTTTCCAAATCTTGTATTATGCCAAGAGAAATGAGGAATTGATATAGGATTTGAATATATATACATAAGTACCATGCATGGACTATTATATAGCTTAGTGGGCCCGAATTTGTATTATTATGAGATAATTTGGGGTTAATTGAGTTAATTGGAGGATGAAAACCCTAATTTTATGGATTTGATTCCTAAGTGGCAATAATTGAGTTATTTAAGATAAATAGACTGCTATTATTGTCTTGGCGTAATATTGCGAGGTTAATTATGTAACTAAGGACCTAATTACATCTCTTTACTAGAACCAATACGAATCCCGTGAATATTTTCATAATAACTACGTAATTAGCATGATCCGTAATGATAATACCGAACGAACCTTAAGCCACCGTATTAACCGAGTAATTATCGAATTCAGACTGTTATTCATGATTGTAATTATAGGATCTAATGGGGATTTTGACAGTGAACCTATTCTTTTAGTTAGGTGACGAGGAGCTGGGTCCCACGGACCAATAGGCTGTGACAACATCTCTGAGGTTACGGAGGTGAGGGTCTGCTAATCTGGCACTTGATTATACCTATCTGTCATTTGTGATAAACCTCTGTGAGGGTTAAACTTGTTTCTGTTTTGTATGTGTCTCTTGGTTATTAAAATATGTGAATTGCTTGAGAGCTTATTTGTTATCTGTTGGTTGATGCATATACCTTTGTGATGGTTGTTTCATTTATTAAGCTTCTGATAAGAACTTAGCATGTATATTCAGGCGCCCAGAACTTTCATCATCTTGTTTGATATAGATCTGACTGCTTATAGTATGTTTGGTCTTGTGGGCTAACTTGAGTTTTTCAGTATGTTATTGAATCACTTTGTCAGCATTTTGTCCTATACCACGCTGTAATGCCTGGGTAAGTTACATACCAAGCCTTCATGCTTAGGTAAGCTATGTACCAAGCCGTTATGCTTGGGTAAGTTTAGTTTGGTTGGAATAAGGATGATCTAATATGCATGTTATGTTATGATTCATTGGATTGCATATGACATTTGGGTTTGCTTTGTTCTAATTGTATTCCGACTGTTTGTATTCTACTCATAGAGTAATAAGGATGGCGAGGTTTCTTGGTCTAGAACGGGCTGATGTCTGGAGCGAGCCGACAGCATTCCTCCTGAACTGATCTGGTTGAGATAACTCCGGGCCATTCGAGCTAACGGTAACAACTCTCGAACTAATACCGACTTGTTATGCTCTGACCTAGAGACTCCCATTTGTTGGATTTAATAATGCTTTTGTTTCTAATACATTTACGCTCTGTTTGCATTGCTTGATAGTTTATAATCTGTTGAAGTGTTACGTCTTCAACAGAACCCTTTTGATCTGTTACTGAACCTTATCCCTCACTGAGTCCTTTGGACTTACTCTCCCATATTATTCATGATTTTCCCAGATAGGGTTAGATGATGGACACAGACTTCAGGCTTAGATTGGTGATCACATTTTGTAATAGAATAGGTATCTATATATGTTCATGGATACACTTGATCCTAGAGATTATGTGACATATTAAATTTGAATTGATGATCTGCAGTATGTACATATTATGTTGAATGTTATGAGACCATTTATGACATGTATATGTACTTTGTTGAGGTTTGCTCAAGTTGAAGGTTGTTGCTGTCTTTGCTAAGTTTTGAAATGTTCTCATAGGCCTATTGATCATTCATGGGTTAAGATTTAAATCTGAATTAGTGACATCTCAACTTATGGGTTATCCCAATTGGGGCACCACAATAACATATTTATATAAATCAAGCACTATATAATATTTGTAAAAAATTATATACATGCATATATATATGCATATAGATAAAAATCACATATATATAAAATTATATATATACATATATGTATAAAAAATTATTTATAACATATTATATATATATAATATAACTTCCCCTCCCACCCCACCAAAATGCACCAACTGGCTACTATGGTTGGTCGGCCAGCCATGGTAGCCTAAAAAGTGGCGAACCACGACCAGATTCTTCTTTTTCTTCTTCTTCTTCTTTTTTTCCTTTTATTTTTTTAATACACTATTGCTCACCGATGGCCGCTGAAAGGATCTGGCAGGCCAAATCTGGTTCGCATGGCTGCCATGGTAGCCTCTATATATGTATATATTATAATACTATATCATATTTATAATATATATTACATAATATTGATAAATATATTATACTATATAAATGTTGTATATATATGTGTATAAATGTATAAATAACTTTTTATCTATTTTTTGATAAATATTAAGTAGTATTCAATGTGGGCCATTAATTTAAACAAAAAGATCCAATAGTTGATATACTAAGTGCATAATAGTTATTTTATATACAAAAAATACAACAACTTGCATTTTTTTGGCGCATGCACTCCACTTATGGTCTCAGGGGGGTCTTCACAACATTTTTAAAAACATAATGAGGTATTTCAACCTTTTTTAAATCATAGGGGGGTAGAGCGCTCATTTCACATTTAACAAGGGGGTTAAATTAAATTTCCTTGAATTAAAGGGCCAGAAAATTCATTTGACTATGCTACCAAAAAGGGCTTCAAAACACTAATAGCTTGAAGCCAATCAAGAAAGAAAGACCATAAATACTAAGCCTTAAAGAAATTGGATGCAAAAAATCATACACAAGAATTTGCAAAACTTCGAGAGCATCCGAAATTGAGAACTCTCTACACTGCTGATCTAGAAAAAAAAAACATAAAACTCTACTTACTATTGAAAAGGACCCTAACTTTATTTTCGTGCAACTTCGAATTCGTTAGCAAAAGTAAATAAATCTTCTCATGTTGATAAATAATTAACATTTTAAAATCCTCAAGTGTAATAAAAATTATAACCACAACCTCTTAATGAGATTATATTAAAAATGTTTTATATTTTGAAATATTATGTTTGGTCTTGTGGCTTACCTGAGTTTGTTCGGTATGTTATTGAATCACTTTGTCAACATTTTGCCCTATACCAAGCTGTAATGCCTGGGTAAGTTATGTACCAAGCCGTCATGCTTGGGTAAGTTTAGTTTGGTTGGAATAAGGATGATCTGATATGCATGTTATGCTATGATCCATTGGACTACATATGGCATTAAAGTTTGCTTTGTTCTAATTGTATTCTGATTGTTTGTATTCTACTCATGGAGTGACAAAGACGGTGTGGTTTCTTGGTCTAGAACGGGCTAATGCTTGGGTCAAATGAGTCGACAGCATTCCTCCCGAACTGATCTGATTGAGACAACTCTAGGCCGTTTGAGCTGATGTTAACAACTCCCGAGCTAGTACTTACTTGTTACGCACTAACCTAGAGACTCCCATTTGTTGCATTTGATAATGCCTATGTTTCTGATACGTTTATGTGTTGTTTGCATTGTCTTGATACTTTATAATATGTTGAAGTGTTACCTCTTCAACATAATCCTTTTGATCTTTACTGAACCTTATCCCTCACTAAGTCCTTTGGACCTACCTTCCTGTATTATTCATGATTTTTCCAGATAGGGTTAGATGACGAGCATAGACTTTAGGCTTGGACTGCTGATCATATTTTTTAATAAAATAGGTGTCTATATATGTTCATAGATACACTTGATCCTAAAGCTTATGTGATGTGTTAAGTTTGAATTGATGATCTGCAATATGTATATATTATATTAAATGTTATAAGACCATTTATGGCATATATATAGTACTTTGTTGAGGTTTGCTTAAGTTGAAGGTTGTTGCTGTCTTTGCTAAGTTTTTAAATGCTCTCATGGGCCTATTGATCGTTTATGGGTTAAGATTTAAGTCTGAATTGGTGACATCTCAAATTAGGGGTTATTCTAAGTGGAGTACCATAGAGGTGGTATCAGAGCCTAGATTTTTGAAGACCTAGGTTAACATGGGAATGATTGTTGTGATTGAATTGATGGACTTAGTGGAGATTAAACTTGGATTGGGAATCATCTAGGAGGTAAACACTCGAGTTAAGAAAAACTCCAGTTGTGCTAAGATCTTACCCTAGGATATAAGCTTTTGGGATAAGGCTTGACATTAAGTAAGTGAAGGGTTATGATCGGGGTGGCCAACTAGTGTGCAACTCTTACTTTCGGTATGTCAGGTATATGAACATATAGTGATTGGAAATTATGATACTATTTAAGAATTTTGGCGTTATAAGGACAATATCCATGAAGGTTTAGTTTGATGATGTGCACATGGAGATAATTGAGGATGACGAGGATATCGAGTATGTTATCATCGATATGGAGGATTAGAGCTAGATGATTTGGTATTTGTAGATACATTTGTACAGATGTATATAGGTTAGTAGTAGCTTCTGACCACTAGGATGCAGTATTGGCTTAGTTATTTTCGAAACTTTGAACCTGTGTATATACTATGTAATGCTAACTCAGTATATATACATGAATTCTACCCACAGATATTTGCCAACGGATTCCCCTTCTTTTACTACTATGAGTTTATTGAATTTTGTTATACTTACTTATCTTCTTTATTTTTTGTAAGTTCGAGAAGTTTGAAGGGGCTGATGACTGAGGCATGTTTTACAACTCGTGATCGCAGGCTTATAAATTACCTAAGAAATATCAAGTATGTGATGGCATCCTATGGGAGCGTGGACACTCCTATACCGGTGAGAGCAGGTCAAAGAGGAAGCCCTTAGGTCGTCAGGTCAACGTACTAAGAGCTCATAGGCAAGAAGTACCTATCTACCAACACCCTTTATCGAACAAGGAAGTCTCACAGACTCCTCCGATCGACCACCCGATGATGGATCCATCGGTAGAACCTACTTATCAAGGATAACAGAGATGTGGGTGGCATGACCATCAACCGGTTGGTAGAGCAAGGGTGAAAAATGTAGTTGCAGAAGATCGAGCCTTGGAATGATTTCTTTATTTCCAGCCCCTGAAGTTTTTGGGAGAGCTAGGTAACATAAAGGCAAAAGAATGGGTAGTGAATCTAGAAAATATATTCGAAACCTTGCGCTGCCCAGATGAACAAAGAATTCACTTCGCTATATTTCTTCTAACAATACTTACATGCAGCTGGTGGTAGATGATTGAACGTAGATGGATCGCTACAGGGATGCGCAGGACTTGGGAGAACTTTACTAGGGAATTTATGGACAAATACATATCCCTGGTGGTTAAACATGCAAGGGAAGGGAGTTCATGGATCTCATCCAGGGAAATCAGTCGGTTAGCTAATATAAGGCTGCCTTTAGTCAACTCATTTAGTATGCTCCCTATATGCTGGAAGATAAAGGTCGACAGACTCAACGGTTCATGCAGGGACTATGGCCAGAGCTCAGACGAGGCTTGGCCACTTGTGATTTATCGAATTTCAATCTAGTAGTGAGCAAAGAGCTACAATTAGAGTTAGAGCTTCAAGAGATTCAAAAAATTGAGGACAGGAGTCGGAAGGAAAGATCATACCCTAGGGGTTATTGTAGCGCCGGGAGAGAACAGTCGAGGTTACAAGTTGTAAACACTACCCAATTAGCCCCTCCATCTGGCGAGACAACAAATTTAACTCAAGAGAAGGCACAAACGTAGTACGGATTTTGTAGATCACTTAACCATGAGGAGTCAAACTGTTGGAGAAAACAAGGCGGATACATAGGTTGTGGAAGCAACTAACATTTCATGAAAGATTTCCCTAGAAGGTGAGGCCCAACACCTGTAGGTAAATGACATCAAGTAGTAGGAGCTAGTGGAAAGTAGAGGGTACAAGCTCGTACCTATGCTCTAACTAGAGAAGATGTACCGGACCCTAACGACGTGGTTGAAGGTATGTGATGAGGGTGAAATCCACTTATAGCTGGATCAGATGATAAGTTGGAAGGGTGCGACCTACCCTGTCGATCCATGGATTTAATTGGGTTGAGTCCTGCAATCACGAGCAAACGTCAGGCTAGCCGAGGTGCCCTCGACTTAGACACTCCAATGCTCAAGTTAATGTAGGGTCGATCAAATATAACGAGCAGCAGAGTGAGGGCTTTTTGTGTATAGAATGGCATACCTTTTGTGAAGCTAGAGGAGAGGTATTTATAGCCTTCTCCTCGTGGGGATTTGTCTGAGAGACCCTTAACATGTAGGAAATATCTTTGTACGAGCATGAGGGTCATTAGCTCATCTCCCATTCTTGTACTATTCTAGGTGGCTGTCTTTCCAGATTTCATGGACATAATAGTACACTCTACATGCACATTCTCCTTGGTGCAGTAGCATGGGTGGTACTGGGGCAGCATACGCCATTAATGCGGTGGCATGCTGCCTGTCAGAGCATTTAATACCACAAAGTTAACTCTGCGCCGAGTTGACCTCTCCGGTCGATAGCAGGATCGACCTTTCGATGGGCTAGGCGCAGCATATGTGATGGCCAAGCATCGTGGTCGATGGGTTGACCATCGGTCTAGTTTGTGACCCAGTTGATGCACGCACACTAGTTTATGATAGGCTGATCTTTATGGTCGATTTGGGTCACCTGAAGTCGGTAGCACCATTAGGCCCTAGGGATGAGATGGGCTTAATGTTGCATCATTGAGTCTATGGCCTTTGGGCCGAGCCTATTGGGCCATGCCATATCTTGAGTCTCCCCCACTCCTGAATGCTGAATGAGATGATCGATGAGAAGTATTAAGGAGTAGCTTGTTGTGTCGTTACACGGGTTTGTCAATGAGGGTTTTTTAAAATCGACCCGGGTTTTGCACATTTAATGGAACGATTACATCGTGCCCGGCATAGCACCAAATGGCAGTTACAACATTATTGAATCGCTTGGATTCCCACACTCGTGTGCCTATAAATAGGCGCCGTTAAAATACTCATTTTTACTTTTACTGTCTTTGTGTCTGGTCGAGCCTTGAGCCAACTGCATTTGCTGCTACTATACTATGCTTTTTGTTCACCGACAAAGAGTAAGTCTCTTCTTTCGTTTCCCTAAGCATTCTTCCTTTCTTGTAGCCACGTTGCATTTGTCTGATTCTGAGGATAGTCATGGAGGGCCAGCAAGGCTACTCATTCTGATAGGCCTAGGGGTTCATTAGAGGAGTTGAGTAGCTCGTCGAGCGACAACTCGAGTTCCAGTAGCTCGAGCAGCGATCACATGGGTGATGGAGCGGGCCAAGTCAGGCTCCTCCATTACGTGGTCGATTATTTACACCCGATCGTTATAGTGAAGTAGTATCTATGATCATCCACGCTGATCTGAGGCGCATTAGGCAATTGTATCATGTTCCCGCTGAGTATGAGCTTTTAACACCTGGGCCTTCTGTTCAAATGCATCGACCCCCGACTGGTTGTATAACTGTGTTTGATGATGCCTTTAGGTGTGGTCTTAGGTTCCCCTTAGGTGGTCCTTAGTCGACCTGCTTGGGAGTTTAGAAGTGTGCATAACGCAACTATTGCCGAACTGTTTTTCTACTATTTATAGCTTTATCATCCTAATGCATATATTCGACTAGCCTGCCAATTTTGAAAATTTCTCCAACCTTTTTTACCTTCCAATGTCCCGCAAGTTGGGTAGCATCGATGAGTCGGGCTTTTATTATCTCACTACTCGACCCCGCCATAAGTTTCTTGTCACCCCGGCCTCTTCCTATGGGTAAGAGTGGAAAAAAGTTACTTATATGTTTGAGTCGCCAAGGGTTTCAATATCCTGAGGGGCTGGTGGATGGGGCATGTTGAGATGCCAGGTAACCTAACTCTAACCTGGCCCAATACCTTCGTTCGAGATCTAGTCAAGTTTGGTTAGGTGGAGGCCTCGGTATTATCGAGGAGAGAAGTTTGGTGCTAGCTAGGTTATCGCCAACCTTGCTCGGCTTGCCAGCAAACGATCGACTAGGTAGATTATGCATGTCAATGATTCGTTATTTTTTCTATTTTTTTGTTTTATTTTAACCCTTTGTTGTTATGTTGTTTGGCAGATCACGACGAAATCATGAACCGATCAAGAGCCGAAGCTTTGGCGAGGGCCAAGAGGAATGAGCAGCATTGTCTGGCTTGTCGAGGGGCAGCTGTGGTCGTGGCACCCCAGCCAGAGGCGATGACACCTTCTCCGTCACCTACTCCGTCGCCTGCTCGACCCGTAGCGACTACAGGTAACAGTCCGGCGAGTTGGGGAAAAAAAGCTATGGTTGAGCAGACAGGGCCTGCTCCAAAGAGGACAACTGTCAAGAAAGTCAAAGGGAAAGCCACTAGGTTGGGCCAACCCTCTGGTTATGACCTATTTGGCCAGCACGCGGATAACGTTCTATTCCATCTGCCGAAATTACCATCTTTGAGGTTCAAAATGGAGCTGAGCATGGCTGTTCATAACTCCTTGTCGATGGAGACGGCGGGGCCGACCAGAGGTGTTCTACTAAAGGTAATGATGCCCGCGCTGTTCGCGTCTGACCAGAAAAGCTAATGGGGTTAAGCCAAGATGCCGCCAGGCTATAGCCTATAACTCCAATATGGTAAGGTTCTGGTCGATTATATTGTATTGTTGAGCTTTATTCTCTAGTCAAATGTTGTTTTCTTATCAGTGATGCTGTCTTTTAGGTAGGCTAGTTGGGCTACCATTTCTATAGGAGATCGGAGCTGGCCCTTGCCGACCTGGAGCACTTGCAAGAGGGCGGGGATGTGGAAACTCTAAAGGCTCAGCTCAAGTCTTCCCAGACCAGGGTTGATGAGCTGGCCAAGGAGGTTGAGGAGGTTAACAATCAGCTCCGAGTGAAGGATAATCAGTTGGTTACCTCTATCGAGGAAAGGACCAAAATGGATAAGCTACTCAAGCGGGCTAAGATGGATGCGCAACTCAGCTATGAGTCTGGTCGATCAGATGGTTGGCGAGCGGCGCTCGATAAAGCTCAAGCTGAATTTTACAGGAAGTTGCCGCTGATGCGATGAGATGCAGTGCAGCAGTTTATGCTATGTTCGACATTCCAGGACACAAGCGATGTGTTCTCCTTGGATGACACCCGAAATACGTTTGAGTAAGCCCTTAAGCAGTTGCAATTTCTGGGCTATCCTTTTTGACCTGAGGATAGGGAACGCCTCAACCATCACCTCAATGAGCAGCTGTAGCCATACCCTGAAGACGATGAGGCTATCGCTTAAGAGAGGGCTACGGAGGCTCTTGTGGTCGAAGGAGTTGCATAGGCTCCACCTGTCGTGCCCTTGACCAAGGCGCAAAGGAAGACGGCCAAGGTGGCGAAGAAGCTGGATGAGGTTGCTAAGGAATTTGCCTTTGCCAGCGAGTTTGCCTTTGAGGTTCAAGATGGCATGGTTGATGTTGCCGCATACCTTCCTTCGCTGGATGGGAGTTTTCTGACCGACGAGGCTGGGCCCTCCCAGCCGGCGATGGCCACTATTCCTGTTGCTGTTGTGATGCCTGAGCCGAGGGCGAGCGGCCCCATGGTGTTCCTATTTTGATTCCTTCAAGCGATGAGCTCGAACATGCCATTGAAGAGGGCGCTCAAGGAGGGCACGACGAGGGCGTCGGGTTGAGCTGATGCTCTTGCACTTATGTATTTTCTATCTAGTTGATGTACTTATTCGGATATTTGTAATCAAGATTTTTGAAATGAATAAAGTACTTCTTTTGTTGTTTGTACATGTTTGTTTAGTTGAATAACATGCGTTCTTTTATCACCTTTAAAAACAATTAAGGTTTTAGTCGAGTGTTTGTGTTGTTAAATTTTGGTAAAATTAGTTCAAGATCGTCATTGAATGAACCATGATTACCTAATCCAATGCATATTTTAATTCAGGTTTTATCGACTCTGGGGTCGGCTGTAATCTATCACATCGATTGCGTAATTGAACAAAATAATTAACGATAAACTCGTATAATTGGTCGACTGTGGGGTTGATATTAAAGGTTTTGGGGTTTATAGTGGCGGCTGGAGGCTTACCTGGTCGACTACTGAGTCGATGATTTAGTCTTGGCTGTGAAGCCTTGACTTGGCGGCTAGGAGCCTGCTTAGTCGACTACGGGGTCAATGCTTTGGTCTTGGTTGTGAAGCGTTGGCTTGGCGACTAGAAGCCTGCTTGGTTGACTATGGGGTCGACAATTTGGTCTTTGCTGTGAAGCCTTGACTTGGCGGCTAGAAGCCTGCTTGGTCGACTATGGGGTCAATGCTTTGGTCTTGGTTGTGAAGCGTTGACTTGGCGGCTAGAAGCCTACTTGGTTGACTACGGGGTCGACAATTTGGTCTTTGCTGTGAAGTCTTGACTTGGCGGCTAGAAGCCTGCTTGGTCGACTATGGGGTCGACAATTTGGTCTTAGCTGTGAAGCTTTGACTTGGCGGCTAGATGCCTACTTGGTCGACTTTGGGGTCGACGGCAAGTAATCAACTTATGCAAGTAGGTATTCGCAAGAATTTCCATAAACTTTCATTTCTTCGAGGAAATACAATGGAGGCCAATAACCTTTTTAAACATAGAATTTCTTCAGATTTACAACATTCCAAGGTCGTGGTTGTTCGTCACCTCGCGTGTCTGCTAGTCGGTATGCATTGTGTTTTCACACTTTGACCACAATGTAAGGTCCTTCCCATTTTGGAACGAGTTTTCCCACATTTCTCGACACTTCAACTTTTTTAAGGATTAGGTCACCGACCTTGAAATAATGCACTCGAACTGCCTTGTTGTAACACTCTTTCATTTTCGACCAGTATCATTGCATTGTGTTGTAGGCTGTGTGGCGTAGCACATCGATGGTGATTAAGTCGAGGGTCCCTCCTTTCTATCGCATTTCTGACCGGGTTATAATGAATCACTTGGACCGTGTGTTGCACTACTTCGAATGGAATTACTGCCTCGAAGCCGTAGACCAAGCTGTAGGGGTTGTGGCTCGTCGCTGTTTGAGGTGTGGTTCTATATGCCTACAGCACCTCTGAGAGGTCATCTGCCCAACTTGCCCATGTTCCTGCTATTCGAGCTTTGAGGTGGTCGAGAATTGTTCTGTTCATGACCTCCATCTGACCATTAGCCTGGGGGTTTTCTACCAATGTAAAGTGTTGGCAGATTCCCAAAGCCTCGCACCATTTTCTTATGCTCTTACTCTGAAATTGGGTCCCGTTGTCCGAGATCAGGACTTTGGGCAAACCAAAGCGACATATTATGTTCTTCCAAATAAAGCTCTTGATGGCCGCGTCGGTGATTTTTGGAACAGCTTCCTCTTTGACCTATTTAGTGACATACTCGACCGCTACGATGATAAATTTTTGTTGGCCGGACGTTTTTGAGAGAGATCCGACTATGTCGATTCCCCACTAGTTGAATGGCCATGTGATCTGGACGTTTACCATCGACGCGGCTGGTTGGTGCGGTATGTTCGAGTGGGGCTGGCACAACGGGCACTTTTTAGCAAAGTCGACTAAGTCTTTTACTATGGTGGGCCAAAAATAACCATATCGGACAACTTTATGGGCGAAGGACCGACTTTCAAAATGATTGCCACAGATGCCGGCGTGAATCTCTTGAAGTACTTCGTTTGCCTCTTCAGGTGTTAGGCGTTTAAGTGGTGGTCCTGATATCGACCTCCTGTAGAGCTGTCCGCATTCGTCGAGGACGAATTTAGCTGCCTGCCCTTTAAGTCTGTGGGCCTCTTTTTCGTCATCGGGGATTGTCCTTTGGCTTAGGTAGAGCTTGATTGGGTCTTGCTAGGAGGGCGCTATGGATACATGATTTGCTAGCTACCAAGAACGTTATATTTCTTTCTCTGGTTACCCTCATCGAGCTAGCGAACTTTGAAAGTACGTCTGCCCGCTCATTCTTCGTTTAGGGAACCTGGCTCAGGGTGAAGCTCTTAAATGACCACTGTAATTATTTCACCTCAGCCAAGTATTGGCTCATTTTGGCCTCCTTGGCTTCGAAGTTTCCTTCGACTTGCTCGGCCACCAACTGGGAGTCAGTAATTGCTACTAGATGATCGACACCCCGAGTTGCTGCCATGTTCATTCCAGCGACGAGAGCTTCATACTCTGCTTCATTGTTGGTGATTGGGAAGACGAGTTTTATTGCAAAATCATACTCCTCTGTGAGTGGGGAGCAGAGAAAAACACCAATTCCGCCTCTCGATGTGGTTGTTGAACCGTCGATGTGTAAAGTCCAAATGGAGGATTCCCAGTCGAGCTGGTCAGGGAGGTCGAGTCTTTCGGTGACAAAATCAGCTAGGACCTGTGCTTTTATGGTCGTTCGCGGTTGGAATGTGATGTCGAACTCCCCAAGCTCGATGGCCCATTTAGTGAGTCGACCCGATGCGTCTGGTTTCGACAATACTTGCTTCAATAGCTGATTAGTAAGGACTACGTTCGTATGAGATTGGAAGTAAGGTCATAACTTCCGTGCAGCTATAACGAGGGCGAGAGCAAACTTCTCGATCTCCAAATAATTGCGTTCAGGCCCGTGCAAGGCCTTACTGCAGTAATACACAGGTCGGTGAGTTCCGTCCCTCATCGATGTCAATACTGAATTGATCGAGGCGGTGGATATGACTAAGTAAAGTTATAAAACTTCTCCCAGCTCGAGTTTGGCAAGCATAGGTAGCGAGGACAGGTATTTCTTAAACTCGATAAGAGCCTGGTCACACTGTTTAGTCCACTGAAACCCAAATTTTTTTGCATTTCTGAGTATTTTGAAGAACGAAAGACTCTTGTCGGCCAACCGTGCAATGAATCTGCCGAGGGCTATTATCCTGCCAACCAGACACTGTACGTCTCGAATGGTGCGGGCCGGGGTGATGTCCAAAACTGCATAGATCTTATACAGGTTTGCGTCAATCCTTCTCTGAATGACAATGTAACCGAGGAACTTGCTTCATCAAACTCTGAAGGTGTACTTATTGGGGTTCAATTTTATACCGAAAGCCCTTAGTATGGAAAAGGTGTGGTCGAGGTCAGCTAGGTAGTCCTTAGCTTTCTCTGTTTTGACAATCATGTCGTCGACGTAGACCTCTATCGATTTTCTGATCTTGTTCTTGAATATAAAGTTGACCAATCTTTGGTACGTTGCCCCCGTATTTTTGAGCCTAAAGGGAATGACTAAGAAACAGTATACTCCATTGGGGACGACGGAAGAGGTCTTGTCCCTGTCCTCGGGTGCCATGAATATTTGATAGTAACCTTGGAAGGCATCCATCATGCTCAATAGTTCACAACTAGCTGTAGAATCCAGTAATAAATCTATGCGAGGCAATGGGTAAGGATCCTTAGGGCAAGCTTTATTCAAATTAATGAAATCATTACAAATATGCCATTTTCCCTCATTCTTGGGGACAAATACAACATTACAAAGCCAAGAGGGGTACTGAATTTCTACAATATATCTTGCCTCTAGTAGCTTGTTGACCTCCTCTTCGATGATTTGAGAGCTCTCAGCGTTGAAGGTTTTTATCTTCTGCCTCACTGGTTTGTAGGCAGGGTCGACATTGAGCAGATGGACAATAACACTTGGGTCAATTCCTTCGAGGTTGGTAGCTTTCCAAGGGAACACATCAATGTTTCTTCAAAGGAAATCGACCATGAGGCATTCCAAACGGTCACCCAAATCGCTTCTGACCCGAGTGATCTTGTCAGGGTTTCCAAGTTCTAGCTTTATTATTTTGAACTCCCCAACGGGCTTGACCTGGGTGTCTTCCAGCTTCCTCTTCTTAGATGAAGATCCTCATCGGGTTTCGCTACAGGGGCGTCTCTCGTGGGCTTCAGCTGAGGTCGCTTCTTCTATTCGTTGGACTCGACCGAAATGGTATAACAGTGCCATATATCCTTAAGATTACACAAAAGTTTCCCTATTCCCGCTGTGGTTGGGAATTTGATTTTCATATAGTACATCGAGATAATGGCCCTAAAGTCATTCAAGGCAAGTCGTCCAATGATGACATTGTAGGCAAATGGAGCATCAACTATTAGGTAGTTGATCATCAAGGTTCTGCTGCGGGGGCCCTGCCCAAAGGATGTGGATAGGTTAATAGATCCCTCTGGGATGATCTCGAACCCCAAATCTGACTAGCGGCATTCAAACTAGATCAAACTTTAATTGCCCCAAATTCATCATGTTCAAGGTGGACAAAAATATAATGTTCACAGAGCTGCCATTGTCGACCAAGGTCTTTCTCACTTCGAAATTGGCTATTTCGAGTGTTACCGCCACAGAGCAATCAATCTTTCTGTCGACTCCCATGTTTTCCAGATGATCGAAGTCGAACTCACTGAAGGAGATTGGTTCTGTGCTTGTTGAGAGCTGGAAAACCGTTTCGACCTTAGCTGATTTGGTAGACTCTAGTTGCCTTTGGGTCTGCTTTCTAGCGGACCTTGAGTCCCTCCCAGTGGGACCTCTCACAATCATATCAATGACACATCGGACGAGTGGGTGGGGCTCCTAGGTTGGTCTCTTTCCTTTATCTTCTCTCATCGAGCTAGCTAACCTTTCTCTACGAAGAGTCCGATCGATTTTTCCCTCTTCGCATCTGGCATACTCGTCGATGTATTTTTTCAGATGGCCCTGCCTGATCAGTCTCTCAATCTCATCGTGCAAATTGAAGCAATCTTCTATGTCGTGCCCCTTTTGCTTATGGAAGTAGCAGTATTTCTTTGACTTCTTCATGGCTTCGATTTCAGTCAATTTCTTGGGCCTTTTGAGGAGATTTTCGTGCTGGATAGCAAACAACACCTCTTTCCTTTGGAGATTAAGCAGAGTGTTATCATGGAAGCATTTGATAGGGTGATCGACGACCCTCCATATACTGGTGTTTGTCTTTTTCCTTGCTCTTCTTATTGTCGACCTCGGGATTGCCGTATTTCAGTCTATTTATCTCCTCCTGAGTCATGTACTCAGATGGCCCTACCTGATTAGTCTCTCAATCTCATCGTGCAAATTGAAGCAATCTTTTATGTCGTGCCCCTTTTGCTTATGGAAGTAGCAGTATTTCTTTGACTTCTTCATAGCTTCGATTTCGGTCAATTTCTTGGGCCTTTTGAGGAGATTGTCGTGCTGAATAGCAAACAACACCTCTTTTCTTCGGAGATTAAGCAGAGTGTAATCATGGAAGCATTTGATAGGGTGATCGACGACCCTCCATATACTGGTGTTCGTCTTTTTCCTTGCTCTTCTTATTGTCGACCTCGGGATTGCCGTATTTCAGTCTATTCATCTCCTCCTGAGTCATGTACCTCTCTACGGGGTCGAGGAGCTCCTCCATCGACCTAGGCTGTTCACGTACCAATGCATTGGCACATTCTTTATGCCTGAGGCCCAGGAACAATACGTCAATCAGGAACTCAATCCGAGGGCTATCAATCTTCAACACCTCCATGTTAAACCTAGTAAAAAAGTCTCAGAGGGATTCTCCTTCATTCTGTTTCACTGTATGCAAGTGGGTATGTGGGTACTTTGCCTTTCTCCTACTTGTGAACTGGTACAAAAACTTGTCACACAGTTGGTCGTATGAGTATATCAACACCGATTCCAGCTTAACGAACCAATCTAGTGCTATCCCCTAAAAAGTGGTTACCAATATTTTGGCATGGATATAATCGTTGTGCCGTGCAGTTGCATCATGTGCTCGAACTGCATCAAATGTTCATTTGAGTCCGACCAGCCATCATATCGGGGTAGGCCTGTCGGGATTTTGGCATCGACGACGATATGCTCGTCGATAATCTCTTGGATGAATGGTGAGTCTCTCTCTCTTTGGAACCTCTGTTGTCCCTTTTAATAGTGATTCTTAGTCGTATTCCTTCTCGAGATCTCTTATAATCGCATGTTCAACTATTGGACCTAGTGGGACACTTCCTCCCATTCCTCCCTACTAGATTGCGATGCGTTTCCGTTTAGGTGGGGTCTCGATCACTCCACCTCATCACACTATGGGGCTCGAATAGGTTGAATGCTATGGTCAACTAAATCGAAAACCTCCTCGTGAGGCATAGGTCGGGCCACTTCCCTTAGGAAGTGGCCTGGGCTCACTTCACGCCTCGAGGGAAGCCTTCTGGACTCTGGTCGATCCTGGCTTTCTCTAGGCGGTCTCTTCTCTGGGGCCATAGGTTGCGGAGTTGCATTGGCTGCCGGCTCTGATTGTACGGTGTGTCGATTCAAAACTGCAAATAGTTGAGCTGATATCAGCTTGCTGATAAGCTACATTAATTGGAGCATGGTCAGGGTGGCCACTTGCTCTGGCTAGGTGCTAGACCCAGGTGTGCCAATTTCTTGCTGAGGTCGAGGATGTGGAGAGCTAAACCTCCTGTTTTCTTCTCTTCCCGAGGGGGCTCGCCTGGTGTTCACCATTTTCAATTGTGGACTCAAAAGTTCCCACAAACAGCGCCAAATGATGAGGGTGAAATCTACTTGTAGCTGGATTAGAAGATAAGTTGGAAGGGTGCGACCTGCCTGGTCGATCCCTGGATTTAGTTGGGCTGAGTCCTATAATCACGAGCAAATGTTAGGCTAGCTGAGGTGCCCTCGACTTAGTGCATGAGAAAAAATTATAAATTATTTCAAAGTCTTGGCAAATAAATACTTCGTGTTTAAGTTTTTGTCTATTTAAATTCTTTGTTATTCATCCATCAAAACATTAAAACCTCAATTATTTTTGAAATAATGACATATATTTATATTTTCTTATTCCTTTTAAAATTCATAAGTGAAAAATTATGACTTTTTTAATTTTTATAACCAACATTTTAACAATGTAGGATGCCACGCAAGATCTGGTGTTCTCAAATTGCCAAATTTTAATAAATAGTGTATCTATTATAATCCCCAAATATTTAAAGTTTTACTTTGCTAGTGGAGACAAGTTACTGGTAGGACTGTTAATGGATTAGATTTTAATCCAAATCCAATCTGAATTCGATCCAAATTTTAGAATTTTTATCCAATTAAAATATTCAATTGATTAGATCCGATTATAAATATCCATAATTCGAAATAAATAGATTATATATGACATTAAGCAATCCAATCCGTCAAATATCTGAATCCAAACTTTAGTAATTTTTTATTAAATTAATATTGTTACATATAATATTAATAAAAAAATTTAAAATAAAATCTATATATTATATTGACCTAATACTTATATTAAAGGTTATATTATGCTATTAATATTGAGTTTTTAGCCCCAAAAATAGGAGGAATACTGATAAATATCAAATATAATAATATATAATAGTTCATCTATGCATTAATATAATGGGAAATGGGGGTTTAGTATTCAAATATTTAACTTTTAGATTAATATATAATAAAAAGTCATTAAAAATTCAAATATGACGTAAATTTACTATATAAATACAATATTTTTATACAATCCAAAAGGAGGGGAAAAGGGAAAAAAATATTAAATCGGTCGGAATTTTTTTATCAAATTTTGGATATCCATCGAATTCGGATATGATACTAACTAACAAAGATCCTATAGGATATTGGGTCGAGTTCGAATATAATTTTGATAATCGGATTCGAATATGATTGATCCAATCTAAATCCAATCCATTGACAATCCTAGTTACCTGACTAAATTTACACTTTTCCCTTAACTGTGTGAGATAGATATTAAGAGGGCAATTGTCTTAAAAAGGTGACATCTATGAGATGGATAGATAGATATTAAAAAGATGATTGTCTTAAAAAAGTGCACATTTACTATGTGAAGCAGATAGAAATTAAGAGGGCGATTGTCTTAAAAGTGCAAATTTACTATGTGAAATAGATAGAAATTAAGAGGATAATTGTCTTAAAAATGCATGTTTACTATGTGAAACAAATAGACACTAAGAGGGCGATTGTCTTAAAAAGTACACGTTTACTGTATGAGACAGACGTACATTTTGTTTGGATGATTTTTTAGATTAGAAGTACTAATTTTCTGCGGTTATACTTTTTACAGGAAGACAAGCAATGTTGCCTTCTTAGGATTTGTTGTTCAGCATAATGTGACTGGAAAGGGGCCATTCGACAACCTTTTGCAGCACCTTTCTAGCCTATGGCACAACATAATTGTCCAGACTCTCATGTATTCTTGAAAATGGAATGGAAGATAATGTTTTGCATCTAATCTTGAGTGGATGGTTTTGGCTGAGATTTGAGTTGTATTTTTTCAACCAGCGGGACCTTTAATGTACAAGGAATTGAATTCAAGTGGCATTTATCATTCATACAGTTCCAACTAGATCCAAGAAAAACCTCTAGGTGAACAAGCAATCTTTCCATTCAGACAATTTAGTATTTATTGTTACAATATTTTCCTTTTCTTTAAGATTCTCACTATTAATTTCTCACCGACTTTGGGCATAAAGTCACTTAAGTTTTCTGAGTAACTGCTGAACTAAAACCACTACGTAAGAAAAATGGCTCTCTGCCTTCAGCTATGGCATATCTTTTAAACATTGATCTTCATAATTTCTTGAGACGAGATGTGTATGAACTGGTCTTCAACTCAAGCATTGAACTAGTTTGGTGGCTGCACAAGTTACATATCTGAATTAACTAAGTAAATTATGTATAAAATAACTTTATGCAGCAAATCAGCAATTTAGAGGTTTCAACAAAAGCATCATAAAATTGCTAGAGACCCATCGGTGGGTAGGAGTTTTCGTTGAAAATAGAAATGGCACATGGACCAGCTGTAGGAACCAAACTACGTTGCAAACTGTTGTAAACAGATCTTGGAAGTTCAAAATTTCCATTCATCTGATAATCCATGGTACTAGGTTGAAATGTTGCCTCTCTTACAGGCTCCATCATGTCTGGAAAACTTAAATTTCCATATGAATGGTATGTATATTGTTCGCCAAGAGGTTGTCTCAAGTAAGAAGAGTTGCTGATATAATCATCAATACTAATGCCATCATCTTGTCTTTCATTTTTCTCTGGTCTTGCTTTGTCAAAATCTTGATTTTTCATGATCTCAAAGAAACCAGAACAGCTTGGAAAGAATGTATCTCTGGAAAGCAAAATAGGACATTACATTTTATGCTAGTTCAGCATCAATGTAAGAAAGGATGTAGTTGAGTGGAGCTACCTACTTGATGTAGTTTGGACAAGAAAAAATAAGGCATAAACACTAACTCCTCAAGTTCTTATGTAAGAGAAAGACAGTGCCAACTCAGACAGGTGAAAAAACTAATCGTCATAACAGAGAAGTCCACTGACCTGCTAGCCAAGAAATGGGGCTCATTTGGTAGCATCATATGTTGACTTGCAACACCTGGAAGCCATGACTGGGTCTGGCAATCCTGATCACTAGTTGTCGATATGGGAAAATGCACGCCGTTTTGGGCCTGCTATTTTGTACGTACCTTTAAACTCTCATGAATTCTTCCAAACCCAACTCTATATATACAGGTACCTTACACGCAAAAAAAAACAGAAATAGAGACATATAAAGTACTACTAAATTGCTCGATTACCTGGTTCGTCCAATCAACTGGAATCAGGGGATTCTATGCAAATTTTTCCTGCTGAAAGAGAAGGAGCAAGGTCATCCGATGCTTAAGAAATTAGACCGTCAAGAATGGAGAGTGAAAACAACCAAATGACCCAAAGACTAATATTTTGTTTTGCATAAATCTTCCAATGTGATAAAATTTACGAAAAACTGAATCTATTATGTCATTTGTAAGACACATCAAACAATAACAAAAACACATCAAGTAGTACCTTATGCAGGCGAACCTATTCAGGGAATCAGTGAGTGAATTTTCCATCTGACTGAGATTTTCGATGTCTTCAATTTTGTCTGGGTTAGTCCACCAATTAAGGAGAAAGGAAACACTTACAAAGATCTAAACAGAATCCAGTTATGAGTTCATCTAATATATCTGGACCGTAAAATCAAAATCAATCGAAGTTTAACATGAGAAACAAGCCAGTATGTCAATAGTGACAAAAAGTTCTTCAACTATCTGATCATAATAACCATATGTTCCAAAAGTACTCAGCTTATTGTGGCTTATAAAGAAAAACTTGGTGAACCCTACGATTTTAAAAGTTCTAGCCTGCACCTTAGTCTTTTGTGTACTTCAGTAAGTTGAGCTTGCAGCGCCATCACTCGGTTGTGCATTTCCTATCAGTAACAGATCACCATGAAAATGATCTCAAACAACCGGGCCGAGCCAGACTGAAAATAGGTCAAATTCTCAAACCAAAGGAAACTACAACGAAAAGTGGGATACCTCGGTTGACGTATTACTGCAAAAAGGCAAAAACAGAGGAAAATAAAATCAACCAGATGCTACGCAGATTAAACTTGGTAAATTTACTAATATAATTGTCTACCTTGCATCGATAAACTCTTCTATATCCACATCCTGGTCAACTTTCTTAAAGTTTCTCTTCAGGGTCTATCATGTCAATGAACTCAAAGTGATTTTAACTTCATTTTCTTTTCAAGAAGAAGAATGGAGTAGAATAGTGATAGAAATGTGGTCCACTTAAACTTCAAACTTACTTCAAGACTCTCCAACTCCTGTTTGAAATTCAATAAGAAGGGAAAAAATAAAAAGAATTATTTTGCAATGAGAGGCATTTCAAAATTGACAGACACAAACTCAACTGCAAGAAATACCATCTACCTTTTCGCTCTTTCTTTCGGTGTAAGTTGAGCATATTTTGCTATCATTTCATCAATGTTGCCGAAACCAAAAAGAAAATTATCAGGAAATATTTAACCCAAAGTTGTTCTTTTTTCCACAAAACACGGAAAACAGCTGAGTATTACTGTTCTAAGTTCACAAGCAGCAGCATATCCAGTCATATCACAGGGGGCTAATTCTTGATTCTATGTGATTCTATAAAGAAAAATGACCACAAATCTTTATCACAAGTGTAATTAACTTGTTATGGTCCAATAAATATTTAATTCAAAAGCTAGATAAAGTACCTGCGTTGTCCACGAAATATCGATGGCTTCCCATCTGGAGAAAACATAAGGAGAATAATTTCTCTCACATAACACTGATATTTCCTGGGCTTTTTTCAAGATTTCATTCCTTCGTTTGCCATATGTAACTTGCCGGCGGTTCAGGCTTTCCAATCTCTGTATCTTCAACTTCACGCTTCCCATCCTATCACATTAGCACTCTTCTAAAACTACTAACTGTTAAGGGTATCAACTTATCTAGTACCATTAATAATACACACAAAATTTTGTTGAAAGGTAGAAAATCACCTCAAAAATTTCCACATAATTTTCCACTTACGAATTCATCAAATAAATGAAATGTATAAAATCCATATATAATTGTTAACTTTAAATTTCTCAAAAGAAAATTTGAAGCAGGAAAAAGAACAAGCTAAGATCTTTCCTATTGTGTTTTATTTTTGTCCATACCTTGAAGTATTAACCTTGGAAAATGCTCAAATTTGTGTGGGTGTGTGTGTGTGTATTCACAACATTCCTCTATTTCCAAAAAGGGGGGTTAAATAAATATAAAGATAAATGAAAAATATAGCCGAGGGCTAACAAAAATAAAAGTATCAGACTATCCCGGTTAATGATTTTCATGGAAACAATAGAACCCCATTTGCATGGTGGTGTTAGAGCTATTTGTATCACATCTAAAAATGGGAAATCGAAAAGGCCCTAAAAAATGGGATATATAAATGAGGGAGTGAAGAATGGACATGATACTGATCATGATGTGAAAGGAAAGTTCTTCAGAGGAAGCAGAGAGAGAGAGAGAGAGAGAGAGAGAGAGAGAGAGAGTAAAGAGAATGGGAGGGGAGAGATGAGGAGGAGACAACAGGCTGTACTATGATTTCGACAGTTAAGCTCGCGGGAGAATCGAACCAACTATTTCAGCTTATGGTAGACAAATGAGCAATTTTATACGTGTAGAATCCCTGCATATGGATCCCATGCAGGAATCACCAAGTAATTTTGTAAAAATTAGGCCAGGCAAATAGGTATCCATGAGTAATTCAAGAGTGGGTAATGTTGAGTTTGATAAAATTACCCATGGGTAAAATTATCCATTTTTATTGAGAACAAAACAGTGGACCATTATTCGTGACTATGAATAACGGGTAACCCACAAGTACCCACAATAAATTTTATTTTTTTATATTTAAAAGTAAATTAATATATATTTTCTAATTTACATAACATTATTCAAATGTTACGTAAATAGAACTAACAAAAAAAGCTACAATTTTCAAATATTATATTGAACAAGTGCTTAAAGCATAGGGGCATAAATGAGACGAGACGATTCGCGAATAATTCGAACTCATCAGTTAGACAAGTCGAGACGAGCTCAATAATATTTAGTTCGAAAAGGCCGCAAGTCTAAATAAGCCTTTTTTATATTTTGTATCTATAGTTATATATAATAAAGTCCATAATAATAATAATAATAATAATAATTTGTTATTTTTAAGAAATAACAATTTTTTTTTAAAAGTTTATAATTATAGATTTTATTTTGAGTCTAAGTGAACTCGAATTCATCCAAACCTATACGAACTTGTGAGAAGCCTTATCGAATCGAGCTTGATAAGACTCAATAAGGCATGCCCGAGCTTTTGCCCATTCAACAAGTCAAACTTGAACTTGCTATATTCAGGCTTGACTTGACTCATTTACACCCCTATTAAAGCATGTCAAATATTTTAGTTTGAAAACTATGACTTAAATGTTTAAAAATCTATCAAATTTTTAATTATATTACATTTCAAAGTTTAAATTTAAATCTCATTATATGTCAAAAGATTTTTTGAATTAAAAGTTTAAACACCTCTTAAACATTATTGTTGTCATAAAAAATTTGTTATACCCTCCAAAGATTTATGAGAATTAGAGAAAATTTTAAAATAATATATATATATATATATAGTTATTAGCAGGTTACCCATGGGTGGGTTAAAAAAACAACGGATAATTAGGCGGCAGATAAAATTAGCCGCATTTTATTGGGTGAATAAAATAAGGCCCATTACTTGCATTTTTTTGAGTACTTGTGAATACCTGCGGGCATGGATAACTTTTTGTTAGGTCTAGTAAAAATGAACTTTTTGTTCCATTTTTTTTTTATTTACTATTTTTATATTATTATTAATTTTTCTTTATATTTACATTTTCACGCATACTAAAAGTTCAATAGAATTCAAATTTCAAACCTCATCTATACTATATATATATATATGATCTTTTACACACGAACACCAAATTTTTAAACTACCAATCCAATACCCTTGATTTTCAATTTTCAAAACATTCTTTCTTACCTAGTATGAAATAGCATAACACAAGCAATATGATCAAGCATAATGAAAAATTTTATGGACTGTGCAGATAATTATATCCCGCATTCTAAAAGTTTTGAAGTAGAAATTTTTTCTCATATGTTGATCTATATTAATCAATAATTATATGTTATTGAATGTGCTTATTTTTCAAATTAGTTATTATTTATTTATTCTTTATAATAAAATTGGATATTTTATTATTTATTAAAAGAATTAACATTAACATTAACAATAGGAGAAATTAAATCTATACATGTAGAGATAGAGTGCCACAATAACTAGTACTTATATGTTTAAGGATGATGGCATTAAATCAACTGACCACACAACTAATTATTAAAAACAAAGTTTTGAAACTGTAGTTGTTTTTAGTCAGTTTTTCCAGTTGGGTTGAAAGTAGTAACAAAAGAGACATTGTCAATAGTGTCTTATTTAAATATAAAAAATGAAGATATAATCAAATTTTAAATATTTTTAAATGTCATAATTCGATTATAAAACTTTGAACTTCTTTTTCCATCTCAAACTCTTTTTAATTCCAGCAATCTATCTTTTTATCATAATTTTTAGATATTTTAAATTTTCAAATGAAATTACGTCCATATAAAATTAAGGGCCCATTTGGTTTTATTTCCATGCCCCATTTCCACATTTTCTACTATTTAAAAATTAAAATATATCGTTTTTTACATATTTTCACCCAACATCATTTTTATTTTCAAAACACATTGCTTAATAATATATATATATATATATATCTTCTCTTTCTATTTCATTGTTACTATCTCTTTCCACCTACAATCTACTAAATTCAACATAATCATTATTTTTCCAACAACATAATCAGCAATATGCCTACCTTCACGAATGAGGAGATGAATTTTATTAAATATCAAGTCAATACGCCAAGTGCAATCAACTACTACAAATCCATTCAACTCCCTTGTGTTTCATCTCCCTTTGATGAGTTTCTTCAAAAATTAGTGCAGAACTATAAAAAATAAAACGAGCTTAAACACAAGTTTAGGCGAACACATCTCCCTCTGATGAGTTTCTCCAAAAATTAGTGCAGAACTATAAAAAATAAAACGAGCTTAAACACAAGTTTAGGCACAGAAATGGTATTTGGGTCTTGCGAGCCACGCCCCACACAACTGCCTTGCCACTGTGGCGTCCAAGGCAACAAAAGCTACCTAATAGGACAGTAGCACCAGCGCCTGGGCGCACCAGCCTTGCACCATGCACAGGTTGAACACATGGTTCACAGGAACAGTCGCAGAGAACGGAACGGGAACTATCGTTTCAGTTCCATTACAATGTCGCAGAACGGTTGCAGATGTTTCACACATTTTGTGATTTAAAGCATTAAAAAATTTCAAAACAAAAAAAATCCAAAAAATGTTAAAACACATAAAAATATCTAATAGTATTTATATTAGACAATAACATAATTTTATGCATTATAAATTGATTCAGATTTCATAAAACTTTCTTATAATAGTATTGAAGATAATGTTTCTGAAATTGTTCACTCAATTATTCAACAATATAATGAAAGTGAATTTGATAGAATAAAATTATAACATTACTAATAGCAAGTGTTGAATAATAATGTACAAAATTTTGTAATATCTTTTAGCACATTTTTGATGAAATATATTAATAAAAAAATATTTTAGGAACTAATTGTATTGATTTTCAATTTTTTGACATGTAAACAAATAGTTAAATTTTTTCCATCATTGTACATAAATTATAATTTATTAAAGTATTATATTTTTCTTAATGTGATTTAACTTTTTGTTAAAATAAACAAAATAGAAGACATATTATATGTTGATTTTTTATATATTCTTATTCTTTTGTAAATTGAAATTTCAAATTTACATATAACGAAAAATAAAATATTTAAAAATACAAACTTATTATACTTTGAATTAATATAGAACTATATGTTTAGAAACTAGAATAAACATCTAAATGTAATTTCTAAATAATTACGATAATATGTAAAATTTGATTAAAAAATAAAGCAAAAGACTGTCTTCTCAATGGCTCCCTGCCTCCCCTATTTCCAAGCACCTCATTCCAATCTCACCATCCAACGCCACCAAACCTCCTGCAGGCAACCATCCCGCCACCACCATCGTCCTTCAAAACACAATTGTTCCAAGCCAAAGTACCGTTCTGACATATCGCGATAAATATCATCCCAAGCCGATAAATCAGAATGTCACACTGTTCTAGCCGATTTATTGGCCTAGTGCAACAGTTCCAAGTCACAATCGTTCCCCATTGGAACAACGAAACGCCAGCGTCCCTTCTAGTTTCGGAATGCCTGTTTCGATTGATTAATCAGCGTTCCAACAAACCATGGTTGAACATGCGACATGCTTTGCACCCGAGGCGTGGCATTAATTTTTTATGCATTGAGGGCGCACTAGCACCAAGCCTAGGCGCAGCAGCCTTGCGTCTAAGAGTGGGGCAAACATGCGAGGTGTGTTGGGCAGCACGACATTAATTTTCTGCTCTTTGAGGGCGCAAACAACTGAAATGGCATGCCATTTCCACCTTGTCGTGTCCGCCGTTTCATCATTTTTCACAATTTTCGTCGTTTGTCATCATTTTCACCTTCAATTTCAAGACATAATCAATAGAACATTTGTCAACGTGCTACTACAATAAAAGACTTGTGGGAATAGTCTTTTTATCCTTAAAAATTTGAAAATTGCCTCTAATACATATTCAGATATTTGGACAAACAATCTTCATACTTGCAGTCCCAAAATATATGGAGATCATTTTCAATATTGCCTTTATATGAACAATAGTGACAATTTTTTAGGTTTAGAGGCTATGTGCCTCAATACATAGGATCTTCAAAAGTACAACAATACTCTATAAGGAATTAAGGATAATTGATATTAAATTATCTATTTAAATTATATTTAGTGACTATTTTAAAATGTACCTTTATTTATTTGCATCTAATTATAATTTTTTTGTAGCTATATACTGATTGCTTGTGAACAAATTCTATACCTTTAATTGTAACTTTCACTCCATGGATTATATATTTTTAGATTTGAGATCTTAAATATTTATGTGCTTCAACAATAATTCATTTCTCATACATAATTAGTAATTGTAAAACCCATCGTCATTTGTTAACTTATTACTATTTGATATTCCAGTGTGTTAATGGATGTATTTCATCGCATTACTTAAAAATTCAAAAGAAAGAAAGAATAAAAAAGAAGAAGAAGAAGAAGAAGAAGAAAAAAGAAAAAAGAAAAAAATTCTACTGACTAGGTTTTGGTAGTGTAAAGACTTGACAATCTAGTAAAAATAACTCTCCAAGGACTTCATAGATCATAGTCTTGGCAACTTGGCAAATCTTATCTTGTTTCTGTCCTTTTACATTGGTGTGGACCTTGACTGCATGCATGATACATTGATTTGTATTAAATGTAATAAGTAAGCCGCAAGAGTCAATTCTTGAAAAGATCGATACTTTAGAACGGGGAAGGCTTTTACGAAAACAATTCAAAGAAAATCATAAATCAGGAGTTAATGACTTGAGAAGTAACCTTTCCACGGCACTGAAAGCCAATATCTCTAGCGCAAAACAGAAGTAATGAATTAAACAGCTTTAAAATAATTTGAATGACTTTAACAAAATTAGGGATTATTGTTTAGAATTGGTCAATAGTGGTTTTGAAATTGGTTGAGCCTGAAAATGGAGGGCCTTATTTACTTTTCTGAGGTAGTAATCTTGTATATCTGTTAAGAAGGTCTTAGAGCTTGTAGAACAGATACAAATAGTAATATTTTCTGAGTTGCTTATCTAGTAGTGAAGGGTTATGATTGAACC
Source organism: Jacaranda mimosifolia (assembly GCA_018894105.1). Lineage (NCBI taxonomy): Eukaryota > Viridiplantae > Streptophyta > Magnoliopsida > Lamiales > Bignoniaceae > Jacaranda > Jacaranda mimosifolia. Next base: position 22,313,277 of record CM032122.1, on the reverse strand, counting down.
GGTTATATAATTAATTTGTGTAATTTTCTTTTATAAATTTAATGAATCAGTAAGTTATTTCTTCTATTATGTACTTTTTCGTTTGGTTGTTTAATATAATAATTGAATGCATCTTTAAGCCTAGAAAATCTTGAAAATTTTAATATAGGATTAATTGGCAATAAAAGAGCCTTAGATTAATTTATCAAGTAGATGAATGAATTAATTTGCATGCAGAATGGAAATATATAGAGTTGAATGCTTTATGTAATCAATTGAGTGGAACTCTTTCATCCATAATATTTTGGTGGTATTAATAAACTAAGAATTTTATTACGAGTATCTTATGAGAACCTTGTAAATAACTTGAGATTAATAATCTAATTTGTTAAGTTTGTAAGAAGAAAATAAGAAAATTAGTGCAATTGAAATTAGGATCTCGTAATTCTAAATATTAAATTTTGATTTAAATTCAATTTATTTAGAATCTCTGATCTTTTAAATTTAGAATTATAATAAATTATTTTAGTTACTATTTGAATAAAATGAGCCCGTGACGCTTAGTACTTAACAACTGATAATTAGTTTGTTATAGGATTGACGCTCGTATTCACCCCTCTATAACACGTTCCATTACGTTTTGGGTGATTGCATTTTTACACCACAATTACTCATTGGAATTTGTTAATTTGTTATTATTTTATATGTATTCATTGCTTTACTTAAAAAATGAGAGAGAGAGAGAGAGAGAGAGAGAGTTGCTATAGACTAGGTTTTTTGTAGTGTAAAGACTTCGACAAGTTGACCGAGTTAAAATAACATTGCAAGGACTTTGTGGATTTTCAGTCTTGTGAACTCGGCAATTCCTATCTTGCTTTTGTCCTTATGTACTACATGATAAATTGATATATGTTAAATGTGATAAGAAGGAATCAATTCTTGAAAAGATTAGCGTTTTAGAACATAGCTATTCTTCTCTCCTTTACCTTGCAGCATCATTTGATGAGTAGTTAATAGATTCAATAAAATTATTTTTATACATATAATTTTTAGGTTTGAAATTTTAATTTTAATAAATTCTTGATATATGTGCACATGTGTATTTAAAAAATAAAAATTACAAAAGCAGTTAAAAGAGAAAAAACAAAAGAAGAAACCTGATTATCATATTTTTGATATTATAACATGCATCATGAAGCAAGCCAAAATTGAAGGCCAATTAGCAACAACATCCTTCCAGGAGCTTCACAAACTCACCAAAATCAATCCTCCCATCACCATTATCATCAAAAGCCATTATCATTCTCCGGCATTCTTCTTCGGAAAATCCACTCAAACCAATTGAGTTCATCACTTTTTTCAACTCCTCTGCATCTATGAAGCCATCATTCTTCTCATCAATTATGCCAAACGCTTCCCTCACTTCATCCAAACTCGGCTCCCTCTCATCAAATATATTTGCAATTTCAAATGAATCCTCCAATGGCTCTTGAGGCCTATTCCCTTCAAGTAGTCCTAACTTCTCCATCACTACTTCCACGTCTTTTCTAGCATTATTATTTGAATCAATTTCGCATATGGGATATTTTTCTCTTGAGATTGAAATATCATGAGATTCATTGTTGATGGAACGGTAATACCAAGTAAAATTGAGGACGAGGAGATGAGAAAAAAATTGGAACGCGTAGCGAAAACAAGAGTAGAAATCTTGGAATATGATTATCCAACTGCAAATTATGCACCATAAGATTAAAGAAATAAATGAAAAAAGATCTGCAGCTTTGTTACCTATGCTGATGAGCCCAGCTGCTGACATCTTTGATGAATCCATCATATCATGAATTTCTTTTTTCTTTTTCTTTTATTTTTTAATGCATTTTCTTGTAGAACATGAGAACTTAAGTGGGAACAAATGAGAATAAAGAGATTTCTTGAAGTCTCAAATACAATAAGCTACACGCATATGCATGTACTGATTTTCTTGATCCATTATGTGATGATTTTTTATAGTGTTAAATCTTGGAGAAAAAAGAAAAAAAAATTAGCAGGAAGTTTCCCAGTAAATTGGAGAAAGCTTTTCCGAAAGTGAAAGGGAAAGTGAAAGTGACTCTTGCTTTATTTTTCTACTGGAAATATGATTGTGGCCTGGGCGGATCGTCATGGGAATTTCCAGGTAGCTTACGGAGTATTACATAATAATGTTATAGAATATATATGATAATATCATAAATTATATATAATAACATCATTATCATATGATTTATAATTTATAATATATAACTCCACTTAAATAATAATAATAATAATAATTGTTGACACGAGATAAATTGAAGCAAGTCAACTATCTTAACATCGATATGAATATGAATAGTACTGCATACTTTCCAAGAAGTAGGGAACCATGTGAAAACGCATGTTTGAGGTCATATGTTCAAGCCCTTTTGATTTTATTTTCAAAATCCCTTTTTTCATATTTTCTACTATTTAAAAAATAAAACACATTAATATTTATGCATTTTCACTTGATATTATTTTTATTTTTATTTTTATTTTCAAAACACATTTCCTAATAATCTCTCTCTCTCTCTCTTCCATTAGTTCTATCTCTCTTCACCTATAATCTACTAAAACCAATATAATCATTACTTTTTCAGCAATCCATCTAAACACTAACTCATTTCTACTAACTACTTTACAACATTTTAAAAATAATGGAAATGAAAATTGGGAATGAAAAAAAGCCAAATAGGCTCTTAGTCTCTTGGAATTTTTAAAGTCTTCGAATCAATTATTTGAGGCTAATAAAGAAATGACAGACTTTACTGCTTCTGGCTCCTCCTAATTACCAACTATTTCCTTGTAATGTTCCTTATGAATGGACCATAGGAGACTTACAATAAGCCTTCTGAATAAAATAATTAGTTGTGATATATTATTTCAGCATGTATAAATTTAAATTATCATGATATTTATGCTAATTATATTGATAAATGATAGAACATTCAATTTTTTGTATAACATAGATAAATAATAGATAATTTAATAATAAATACACTAAATAATATGCCATAGTAATTATAAACTAATATAAAAACTATATATATATATATATATATCCATAAGTTGAATAGTTTTTATTATGATTTAGTGCATATTATTTGCGTTTTGTCATTTCATAACAAGTGATAGGTACTTTTAAAATTAGAAAATCAAGGAAATTAATGATAACAAAATTTGATGTAGCATGGTGTAATCACCAGTATGAATGTAACACAGGATCTTCTCTTTTATAAAGTATAGATAATATAAATTATTGATAGACCTTTTCACATTTTTAAATTATATTCATCTCCTCCAAATATTAAAGGCCATTAGGAAGTTACAATGGTTTTTATGAAATAATTCTTTTACTTTTGCTAATAATTATACAAACCTCTCTAATAGTTCATCAGTCTAAATTGTTAAAACTTCCTCTAAAGGCTCCCACATTATATTTACATTCGTTGAAACAATTTCTATGGTTTATCTTAATAAAAGAGTAAAATATCCTAAACATTTAATGCTACAGATTAACCATAAATCAAACTAGATCTCCAACTCTAATTTAGAATTATATTTATGACACACTATACTCAATTAAGATCTAAACTAAATATGGATTAGAGTCTACGTCTCGGTCTACTCTTTCTCATTTTCAAATATTACACATACGGTCAAATCTCAAAATTCAATTTAACCTGTAATTTTTTAACATAAGTAATTGATTGATTTTTTAAGCACAGTGGCAGCAACATTTCAGTGCTCATTCATTAACTTTTAAAAATAAAAGATAAAGTGACAGAAAAATAAATATGTAATACTGATTTTAAAATATTAATAATTTAATTAAAGTAATTAATTTAGAATGCATTTTTTAATATTATATAATGTATAAAGAAAACTATATATAATATTTCAAATATAATATATAAAGAAAATTAGTATTACTTGTATAATTCTCCAAGGAGTATAAAAATACCAACAAATCTTAGAAAATATTTTTGTAAATTAGGGGGAGAAAAAGGAATTTAAAACATGTCATTTTCACAAAATATGATGGCAATAGCATAATAAACGGTTGGGGTTCACTACTACAAAAAAATAAGGGTATCAATTACAGCTAATCCGTAACTGATGCTAAAAATCCCTAACTTTGGCTATGAAATCGTCCTACCAAAGTTTGAAGTTGATACTCTTGTACCAAACTTTGGCTATGATCAATCTATAGCTAATGATCATTCTTTTTTTCTTATATATATTAATTTTCCTACGGATAATACATAAATAATCTGTTATACTTGGAACATACAATGCTATAGATTGATAATTAATAACTTATGTTTATTATAGTTAAAATATATATATATATATATATATATATTTGCTATGAAAATTCATAGCTATAACTACTAAATTAATTTTGTAACAATTTTTTCGTAGCAAATACTTAAGTTTTTGGTAGTGGTTATATATATATATATAATGAGAATAAACGTTAAAAGGTATAACATAAATTCAAAAATTTTATGGGACCTCAAAAGACATTGACGTAATTATACTGAAGGTAATTTGGTTCGAAAAAATTATCAAACACTTAAATTAGTCTATGCAGGAGTAAAATCGAATCATTACTAATTTTTGTTGAGATAATTTGTTAACCCTTTGATGATTTTGCATGAGTTTAAGAGTTTTGATTATGACAATATTTGCTACATGATTGATGTGAATTATTTCTAGAAATAAGCTGGAACTTGTTTTCTGATGTCCGAAAATTATGTTGTGTTGTCTAAAACTTATATTTCCTTATATTGATTATGACAGCATATCTTTATATTTAGTTAAGCACATCATATCTCTTATTTATGGAGGAATTATCATGCTGCTGATCTTGTATTTAAGCATGTGCTTGTCATGGCCAGATTCAATGAATTTCATAAATGGAATGTTTAACTAATTAACGGCTTCTTTCCTTTTCTGTTATCTTCTTCAGTTCTTCCCATTTGATAACATTTTAATGATTTAAGGAAAGAGCATTTTTTTGCATAGACATATTAAATTATCTTCAAATAATTTGCAGAAAACTCATAACTCTTGTTTGTAATCTACCTTCCATAAATAACTAAAATCTGACTTACCTTTTTCATAAAAGATCATCTATATTGATTCTTATATCTTCATATTAGGAAAGTATATCCTTCTTGGCTCTAAATCTTGCATCTCTAGCTTGCTGAATAAATTTATCTAATTTAGATGCCATAATTATTCTTTCCTTAATTATCTGCTAGAATATCTTTCCTTATTTAAAAGATCTCTTGAAGATTCTAACCTGATTCATATCTTTATGATCAAGGAAATAAATCAATCTTATTGTACTTATGGACAAATCCACAATTCGTGGTGCTAATGATTTTTACTGTAATATCTTGTTCCTTTATTTGATTCCAATGGACACTTACCTATTAAGGATTTATAACCGTTGGACATGAGCTTATAAATAAGAAAATATGCATCATTGTGTTGTGTGAATCACTTAATCGGGAAAAGATCTTTGTTCAGTGTTTTGAGGAGTTGCGTGATACTCCCATGCATGTTTTGTGCTTTAGTGTTGGTAATTCCTTGCTCTATTTGTGTTTTCGAGGGACCTTATGGTACAGAAGGTAAAGGGGAGCTTGCCTTTGATGGACCTTGGGGAGATGAGGACAAAGCGGTTTGAGTCTCGAAGGACCTAGTGGTGAAGAGGGACGGAGTCGTACCTACTCTCGAGGGATCCCATGAAGATAACAAATCAACGCTTGGTTGCTCCAAGGACCTTTAGGTGAAGAAACCAGTTGAGCGGTGCTATCTAGAATCTTCTGCAGTGTTCTGGGTTCCAGTTTAGAAAAAGAGTCTAAAGCTTATCGTACGGAGTGACAGCAACTCGTGCATTAGTCCACAGATGTTGTGCAAGTGAAACAAGTAGAAGTTCCCCTGAGCCCATTCATAAAGCAACTGGTTTCTCACTACTCTGGAATATGCCTTATCCCCTATGGGATTCTGATTTAGCTCTTTGCGAAGAGCTAGTTTTCACATTGCCGGGGTGTTTTTGATTCTTAACTTTCATTTTGTCAAATTATTGTACTTAACTATTACCATTCTTATATCTTAATTGATTTGACAGGCCCAAAATTCTAAATGAAAACTTAGGTAGAGGAGTTGGCTTGCCGAACCTCTATAAATTCTAGTATCCATTTACTTTTGTTTTTACTGCTTTATTTGTCACTGGTCTGACTGATTGTTTAACTAACAGTTACATATTCTAGTCAGTAACTAAAATTATTTTCTGCAAAAGACTTAAAGCATTTTGAAAGGCCAAAAAGTTATTGAGTGATAATCTTCCGCTGCATTAAAATCCCTTAGGCCTAATTCACCCTCTCTTAGGCTTATAATCACTCTCATAATTATTATTTTTCATCATCTAGAGCAGTCAACGTAACTATTCAAATCTAGAAAACTATACTTGTATTTGCACCTAAACTGGAGAAAGTTTGAGTTATATAGGAAATTCCCAGAAGCTTCCCATTAATACGAAGTTGTTTGTTTAACTAAAAGATCGAAGAGCTTAATTAGTAGGTATACTAGTTACTAATATTCTCCTAACCCGATTTGCTCCACGGGCATTTAAAACTACTTAATATTTCTTCAAATGTTGCAAGGTCATGTTCTTATAGTAGATGAGTCGTTTACCAAGAATCAAATTTGATGTATTTAGTCGAATTAATTTAGTTAAGTAATTTAGAAAACACCAATCCCTTATCACATAAAAGAAGAAAACTTGTAGGTGGTCTGCATACTTTTATTAGTTGGACTTTATTTTTTAATAAAATAACTAACAAGTTAATTAATACAGTTAATGAGACGCTACTTTAATACAATTAATGAGACGATACTTATAGGGCTTAATGTGTTGGCCCATTATTGTCAGGCTCTCTTCTTGATAAGCTTAATATGACAACTAGTGTAAGTTCAAGGTCAAAAGGTTCGTAATAGATAGGCTCTTTAGATTTATACCTATGTATATAACGGTTATGTCATTAATGTTGTCAACCGTCTGTATAAGAATGAGATCAAGACTTAGCCAAGTCATTTCATGTAATAGCAAGTTGCTTTAATCATCCGATTTCATAAAACAAGTATAAAAAATTAATTGTTCTTATGATATTCTAATTTTATGGCTTATGAATTTGGGATAAAAATTGTCTTATAATTAGTATCAGAGTCATATATACACCTATGATGTTTGTATATTATGGACTTTTTGTTCCATTATCATTGATGGATATTTATCCATATTAATTGTGTTAACAATTTTTCTCTTCAAGCTGGCTGGATCCGACACAATCCATCTATTAAATTACCAAAGACCTCTAACGTCTCAAACCCCGAAATTAATTAATGGTGATTGATGCATGTCTTCAAATCAAGCACAAACCAAAGCTAATTTGAAGATAACAAAATCCACATCACATTAATCAAAAGCCTATCATCAGCTACAACGTAAGAGCAATCCACAATCAAAATTATTTCAGCTAAAAGCTAGCAACTAGCTAGTTTATAGAATTAAATCACAGAAATAATAAGATTGTCAAAAAGTGATTCTGCGTGCAGAGATAGCTTGGTACCCTACGTAACAACCACTTTCAATCTTCCTTAAAGTTTGATTTGAAAATTTGAACTCCTCAACTTTTAAATCCTTTGAACATCTTTCAAATTTACAACTGTGGTTTTACCTCATTTGTTCACACATCAAACCATCATAGGGAAGATCTGACGCCACTGACGCGCGAGACTACTGTTCGGTCTCCCAGTCCTCACGATGCTTATTATGTTAGGGGGAGGTGACCATCATGTTGTTTATGAGTTTGTTGTGGTACTATTCAATCATTATTATATTTCTTGCTTGTTTCATACTTTGATATTTTAATTCTAGGGGGATAATTTAGTTTATGTTCAATTACTTGTCATATGTAGTTGAATTGGGCATATATTATGTCTCTTATTCTGAACTATGTTTGCATTATTTGTATCAAATAGCATGTTATGTTCTACGACAGTATGTTTATTTTAGATGAATGACAAACTTATCACGCGTCTGATCCAAAATACTGAGAATAAGATATTAAACTTTATTATTTTATTTTTTTCGCAGTTAATAAATATATTTAATTATTTTAACATTTCATATAACATAATTTAATCATTTCTACAGTGCCACAATTATATATACGTATATACGTAATTGTAGTTTCTTTCAATAAAATTAACAAATAATAATTAAATCATCACGTGTTGGAAAAATCATATCTTGGTAGTTCTAAATAATGATACAAATAAGTAAAATTGCCTCAACATTTTCATACACTAATTACACATAAACATTGCTGATTTATAATGACAAAATAATTACAACATCTAGCATTATTTAAAAACGTTATGTTTGGGCATGACCATTTGTCTTAATGCACCCACAAAAAATTGAAATAAATTAATACCATGACATCAACTTCGATCATTTTTTATGCTGTACGAAATGGAGTTAGGATCCTTATCAGTAGTTAACAGATTAATTCCAAGTTCTTTTGTTCTGCAATGCAATTCAAAGAGTTCTCAATTCTCAATTTTTTGAAAATTATTTTTCGTGCCCAATTTCTCTTTTAGGCTTAGTATTTATAGTCTTTTGTCTTAGCGGATTTTGATACATTGGAGTTTTGATATCCTTGTTGGCGAACTTAATCAATTAGGCCCTTTAGCCTATTTATTTATTTTATTTATTTAATCCATCGAGCCTCTTTAATCCATTTTTACTTCTTTATTTTTGCGGACTTAATTAGTCATATCATCAAGCCCCTTATTTTCAATTTAAAAATATTTTCACATTCAAAATAACGTAAAGTTGAATTATAATTTTTATTTTACCTTAATTTATTATAATTAGATTATTAATAAATTAAACTTCATTATTGCGTTAGGTGCAAAAAAGTATGACCCAACTCGAATTAGGGATAAGTCAACTTTGCAGAAGAGAAAGAAAGGTGGCGACGAGGAGTCGCCAACAGTCTCAAGGGCGGCGGGCATATAGATTGCTAGGCGAGCACACATGGCTGGGCGCCCAGCATCCTCTCTGATGCTTGAGTTTGACATTTTTTGGGGCGTCTAAGATCGGTAACCAATTGTCTACTCTGATGTAGGGCTATCCAACCTTTTTTGGAGATTGGGGTTTCGTTAAATATTTTTAGGCACTTGTTTCTTTGATAAACGCAATTGTTCATCTCTTTTGTGGAATGGGTCAGCCGAGTGCCAAAAAATGACAAAAATAACCTAACTTCTTGTGGTGAGATTTAGAAAATTTTCTCGTGATTAAATTTTATGTTTTTAAGGATGTCAAATATGTTATACTTTGGATGCAACTTAGAGAATTTTAAATTGGATAGGAGACCCTTTGGGGTCACTAACAAGGACTATGATTTTATCAGTTAATCTTGCTTTCTTTAGAAAACAATTATCTAGATGGGCCCTATCGAGTCTTGGGTTTTGGAGGATATTTTTCAACTTCCGTAAGGTGTACATTCTCTCTAAAGAACTTAGAATTATGTTTAATTTACTTTATGTAGAGGGCAAATTTGAGATCTTGCAGTGACTGAGTGTAGATCATACGTAAGTGCATGGAATTGCATGTTGCAGTTAGGTCAAAGTATGTTTCGCTTCACGGTTAGCACAGGACTTAGATTTCTTGCATGGAACTTTTTGTCTCATTGATCCTTTAGGATAGCTAGTAGAGTTTTGTGCTTTCAAAAGTATTTAGGTATTTTTTGAGTTTATGAGCCTTTATTTAGTGTTGACATTTTTGCCTTGTGCATTCACTCTAGAGGAGTTAGATTTTGAGGGGCATCAAGTTACTCCTTTTAGTAAGTTAAAGTTTTCAAGATTCGTTGGGACTTGGTTATTTCTACTTGGTGTCCTGCTTTTAAAAATCACTTAGCACTTTTGATGGAGACACATACTGTGAGGATCGTTTATGAGCTCTTTCAAAGTTAAGTTATCCTAAGAGACCCTTAGGGTCTATCATGGAGGCATTTTTTTAGGAACTCCGTAAGATATGTTGCTGCATCAAATCATTTTGCACGCATTTGGAGGACTTATAGCAAAGATGTTACTTCACACACTGAAGACCTTTCGCTAGGTGCACTTAGGATATATCCATTGGAGCACCTTTTTACAAGCCTCTTTAAGGGGTCTTACAGCTGTTGTGATTTTTGCAAACCCTCCTTGTTTCTCTTGGGAAGGCTAAGTACCAGCCAGACATAGGGTGGTATTTGCATGTGCTAGTATTGTCAAAGTTTCATATTTATTATAGAAATTTGAGAATAGTACGACATGCTACTTTTTTGTATTAAGTCATTTAGAAGAATTATCATTCATTTTTTTCCTTCCTTTGGCAATGTCTTCTATACATTGTCGAGTGTTTGTGTTTTTTGTTTTTGTTTTTTTTTTTTTTTATAGTAGTCAACCATATAGGGCAGGCGTCTAGGTGCCCATTGGGTGAGAGCTGCCGAGCACTTAAGCGCCTGGTGTCTAGGATATCCTGATGCTTGAGCGCTTATTGGGGGTAGGGATGCAAACGAGTCGAACTCGAGCTCTAATTCGAGCTAATCTCAAGCCGTTTGTATCTAGGCTTGATGCTCACGAGCTGGCTTGTGAGTCAGTATATAATTATTTATTTTATTAATAAATATATATTATATTACTATTTTTTTTAATTTTGGGTTCAAGCTCAAATACTAGCTCGAACTTACAGTTTTTTACAACTCATTTGCTAATTTGAGCCTTATCGAGCTGAGCTGAGCTGAGCTTGAATTTTTGTCGAGCCCAGCTCAAGCTCGAGATCAAAAATTTTGCCCAAACCCAACTCGACTCGGCTTGATTGCACCCCTAATTGGGGGCTTAGCTATTGGGTGTCCAAGTAGCCCACCGAGTGCCCGACTATTAGGCATTTTGGGTACCTAACATCCATGCTTCATCAAATATTTGTTATACTCATTTTCTCGAGGGATGAAGTTATTCGAGTGTTGATTAATGGCGCATGTAATTTACCTTCTTGGATAACTTAAAAAAAAATTGATCAAATGAAGTTCATGCTTCAAGAGTTACTTAGAATGTTTGGTGTGAGTTTGTGTATAATTCAAAGAATTCCTCTGTTTAAGATTACTTTGCATTTTTCTTCTACACTAGAAGTAGTTCCATTTTTTTTAATATTATTTCTTTTCATAAGGCCAAGTGTTAGCTAGACGCATTTTTCAAGTTCTGGATCTTTGATAAACACATGTTGACATTGTGTGAGTGAGATATGAGACCCTTTCTTATATAGTTGCACTAGGTGGCACATGAATGCAAAGTGCTCTTCAACTGGTCCATCTGAGACCACCAAAATGATGTCAATCATGTGGAGGTTCCCCGGATCACATTGGTGTTGTTAGTTTTTAAGATTTGGATGATCCCCAGGCCATCATCGGTGATCCTCACTTCTTCTAGCTTTTGAACCCTTATTTGGGACTACTCAGCCTCTGCATCACATATTCCTTAAGTTGTCTTCTTTAGCTCAGCCTCTCGATCTCGTCCTTTAAGTGTCTTAACTCTTCAGCGGTATTTCTGCAATCATAGTGGAAGTAGCACCACTTGTCAAATTTCTACTTTTTTAGGTCATTCTTCGTATTCTAAGGAGGGTGTTGGATGGCTCCCCACTATAATACCACAGCTAGGATCTCTATTTTGGGAGCTGCCAGTGGAGCACATATATAGGTGGCGAAAACTTGGAGAAGATTGCGCCCATGGTCTTCTAGCTTTTTGTTTGTGTTGTTGCTTTCTTCTTCATGTGTCTTGCATTTACCGACATCTTAAGGAGTCACAGCTTTCTCAATCCTAATGTACTTCTCTGTATGTTTCTTTAGAGTAGCAAGGGGTTTTTCGACTATGGACTCCTAAATTTTTTGGTGTTCCAGTTTTGCTAGATTATGCTGGGAATGAGCTCTTGATTAATTTGAGGTACCTCATGTACCACTTTGATGAAGCGATTGAGATAGTTTCTCAGAGATTCTCCATCTTTCTCCTTGATGGCGGATAAATATGCCTTGTGGTTGATGGAAAAGTTTTGGAGGAAGCGTAATGCCAATTGCTCCTAGCCATTGATGCATCTAGCTGACATCTAGTTGAACTATGACAATACATGCTTGGTGAGTGTGGGGTGGGACACCTTGCAGTATACAGCATCACTCAGGTCATAAAGCTCCATCATCACCAGGATGTCGTCCAAGTATTCTTACAGAGCCGTCGTGCCATTGAACTCCTGTAAGTTAGATGTCTTCGTTCCAAGGGTAAGCGCATCCATCAAGATATCTGGATATAAAAGACTACATCTCAGAAAAGCGATAGCTAAAGAAAGAACCTGGCTTCCTACTCCTTTTCGGAGTTGTGGCATCAGTAAGTGCCTCTGGACTCTAGCACCAACGGGTATTCGCTGGGAAGAGTTTGCTTCAAGGGAGAATGCGTGTCTGCTTGCTAAGGCAAAGAGCAAGAATGATGTCTCGCTTTGAGTTGGTTCTCTGCTCTATCATTTCTGGGAACTACAAAGCCCCCCTAGCTCTGTTAAGAGGATTGATGTTGCTCTTGGGAGTGACGCTCCTTAGCATATTAGGCTACCGGTTTGATTGCAACTTGAGTAGTGGCATTCTCCAGTAAGGTTTTCTATGCCTACTAGGTCATTTGCAGAATTGGGTCTCCAAAAAGTAGTGCCTACTACGCAGGTGTCTCCTCCAATGTCGGTTGTATTTTTAGGACAGGTTCTGGCGCCAACATGGTAATACTTCAAGTTGAAGGTTCTACATGTTTTCCGACCTTTGAACCACTTAGTTAGAGTGTTGAATTTTAGATCTTGTTTGCATTCTCAGCATTCCTTATTCATTGTTCAAACTCCACACAAATAGTGCCAAAATGATACTGCACGGAAATGTAGTAGGATCTTTTCAAATAGTCAATAGAATTTTGAGTTCTTTTTCTTTAGATTTTCATGTATAGAGTTCTCAATTCTCGATTTTTCAAAAATAATTCTTCGTGCCTGATGGGTGTCAAATCCAACAAAAATAAATTTCTACTCTAAAGATATTATTTATAATCAGTGATGAGTATGGTCGTATTCCACAGGGACTGATAAATTTTATTTCTTTCAAACTTATTAATAAAATAGAAAAGAAATGGGGTTTTTATGAAGCGAAAGAATTAGAATTTTAAAAGTAAAATAAATCAAATAAGAAATCAATTAGAATGAAATCTAGCTTAAGGTAAAATCTCATTTTAGTTCACAGATTTAATCATTAATGCAAAGATAAATTTTCTTTTTCTTGAATAGACTAGTTATATTTACTCGGGCACCCTTATAACCAATCTATCCTTATTATCTCAATAACTAAGAAAAACTCATTAGTTATTTTCCTTGGCAATAAACAACCCTAAAGAAACGCTCTTAGGATTTAATTTATCAACAGCATTAAAAATTAGAGAGACCCAACCCTCGCCAACAAACACACACAAGCGGGGTTCATTTAGACTAGATTAATTATCCACATAACATAAATCGTGCATATCGCTACACATAACTATGTTATTTGCCACAAGCATTAGAACAATTAAACAATTACGGATTTAATGTTCTAATTGATAGAACAAATATTCTAAGTTATCAAATTTGGGCCCTAAATTTAATAAACCTGAATGTTCGAAATGAAAATAGAAGATAAATAAATACTCAAGAAATAAAAAATATGAATCAATTATTTAAATCTCACAAATACTGAAAAATCCAAATTTCGATGATCCCTTAGGCTAGAAAAGGAGTTTAGCAACTCATGGAAAGAAGAAAAACACAAGAAAATAAAATATGCTGAATGGAAAGATATCAAAAAACTTCTATGAAAGATTCCTAGTTCCTTATAAATAGCCCACTACTCTTAATGCAATTGGGAAACTAATAAGAGTCCTAACAAAATAGAGAAACTTAAATTCTCCTATTTAAAGAAATATAAATCGAAACATCCCAAAAATGTACAACTGTCAAAAGAAGTTGAATGCTTCCTAATTAAATTTGCATAAAGTCTTGGGAAGTAAGATACATCCGCATTTGAATTATTTCCTTTTTTCATTTCTTGTCTCCTCGGGAATGCGATTTTTGCTCCAAGCATGTCAAATACTTGATTTTCAACTGTATTTAGCTCGAATCTTCAATTTGCTTCACAAAATATAAAATGAAAGTTAAAATCCAACCAATAAGCATTTTTACTATTAATCATAAGGGGAAATTATATGAATTAAATGACAAAAATACAACTTAACAAATTCTCCCATACTTAGACAATGCTTGTCCTCAAGCATACAATAGCCTCAATTTATTAACCTTTCTCAATATCCATTTTACCTATTTCTCAGCTTGTCCCTAATATTCAAATTATCAAATTTTGGAAGGTTGATTCAAGACACAAGTAGGAACATGCACTTCATAGAAAGAACCCTTATAAATCACATAAATAACCTGTCACCCTGGTAATTTCTTCGAACTTGAAATGTAAAAGAGATTTAACACTTCTTCGCTAAGTTCATTTCAAGTCAAGAATAGAAGGTCAATTATAAAACACATGCAACGATATCACATATTCAAGGAGAAATAGCAAGTCGAATGTATGAAAATATAAAGGATGAAAAAAAAAAAACCTTATTCAATCTCCCTTCCCCTTTTTGGGCACTAAATTCAACGCATGGACCAACTTTTTTACATGAATACAAACATTGGTGATGAATACATTCAATTACTCAGCCGTCCACAATTTTTCTAGAATGTCATCTGACCTTTTTATGTGAATACAAACATTGGTGATGAATACACCCGATTACTCAACCAGTCACAAACCTAGATAGTTATCATCCTTACTCATAATCACTTTATTTTAGTGACTAGCAGAGTAATCATGCCAGTGCTCTTTTTTTTGTGAAGGGGTTAAATGGTCAAACCTAATCACCTTCATTGTCTTAGTACATTCAACTCAATAATTCAACCTAAATATACTCATCAAGGTAAATTCTAGAAAAGTTAACCTACTTTGCATGACAATTATTAGGGGTGATATGCATTAATTCCTTCATACATCTTTTATTCAAATTACCTAACAAGGCAACAAATCAAAGTGTAATAAACAAGGATATAACTATTCATGTCATTCTTATAATGTGTCTTAATTCAACCCAATTATTTAAGTGTTACCTTAGGGACAAGCATCAAAAAGACGCAAAAGATCAACGAGAAGGAATAACAAATCAAGAACTGAAGCACACTTTGGAAGCAAATAAGAAGAATAAAGAGCCATTTCATAGATGTTTGAAACAAAATAAATCCACATTTTCCTCCCCCACACTTAAGCCAAACATTGACCTAAATGTTTCAAAACAAAAATGTAAATGTATGAGAAAAGTAGAAGAGGGACTCCCCTGAGGAGACGAGGCCTGCATAGCTTCAAGGATTGGGTGGAACTAAGGGTGTGAAACCAGCATGATTGAAATAGGCCATGAGGTTGGTCTTTATGCATGAAAGCTGGCAGCGAAGAGCATTAAGATCATGAACGTGCCTTTGTTCCAGCAATAGCAGAGGGGATTAAGGTTGCCTCATCATTATAATCAATGATCCTATGCTTCCGTGGCATGATGGATCCTGGAGAACAAATAAAACACACCATTTCGTTTGCCAAGTAGGCCCATTCCTTTTAAATAGTTCAAATCCAAAGGTGCCATATCACAAACAATATGTAAGTTGTTATCATCATGAGTGATCAAATGCTCGTGTATAGCTAAATGTGTGATAAATGATCCCAAGATTAATGCACGTTTGTTAGCCAAGACACTTGCAAATTGAGTAGCCAACCAACATTTTAGGTTAACTTTCACATTGTTAAGCATGCACCACAGAAAATAAAACTCAGCTTTTGGCAGCACACCAGCAGAATCCTTCATACCCAAAAATGAAAATGCAAGAAAACAATGAACATATTTCAAGTCAAAATCGACAAGAAAAGTATCTTTGGATTTGCTAGGATCGTAGGGGACAACGGTGTTTTGAGTCAAAGATCTGTAAAGTGTTTAAGGTACAAAATCAGCATTAAAATCACATCTACTATTTAAATATTCATCAGAATATATAATTAGGTATGATAAAACTAAATTCCAAGTTAAATTCAGTGATAGACAGGCGAAACCTTTGACCCATTAATTGAAATGCAACCACATTAGGAGTATACAAAGAGAGTCGGCCGGTTTGCTAAACTTAAAAGTAGTATAGAACTCATGCACAAGTTCAACATATGCCATATAATGAATGGAAAAATAAGGGCACCATCCAATACTATCAATTAATCGATCAATATCAGCACAAATATTTAAAGTCTCAAAAGTGGGGTGGTGAATATACTTACAGGGGAGGATTAGTCTAGAGCAAATCTCAGTGTATCTAGCCCGCTCATGAGATCTGGTGAGATATAGAGACTCATATAAGTCAGAATCTACAGTTGGAAGGACAGTTTTTCCTTTTTCAAGTCGAGAACGACGTCAAAATCTGAAGGAAGCAGGTGGTCGATCATTAACAGTAAAAGTGGTTGGCAGTTGAGATGATTCTAGAAGAGGTTCGATTGAACATGGATGTATTACCCGAGTACTCTTGGCTCATTAAGGACATGCAGCCGGTTGTTGCTTTCTCATGTTTAGGTGGTTAGTAGTGGCAGCGGCAAGGTGGGGGGGTTGAAGGTAGTATTGGAGATGGTAGTGGGGTGGTGTTCTGTGAAGGTGATGGTGTTTGCTATGGGGTGTTTGGCAACTAGGGGCAAAGGGAGGGAAAGATGGTTGTTGGTGGTATTGGAGATGGCAGTGGCCAAAGGTGGTGACTGGTGTGGCTGGAGATAGTGGCGACGTTAGAGATGGTGGCAACATAAAGTTGCAGGTTTTTGGAGATGAAGATGAATAGTGAAGCTTTTAGGTTAAGTCTCTCTCTCTCTCTCTCTCTCTCTCTCTCTCTTAATAATAATAAATATATATAAATATTAAAATAATAATAAAAATAAATAAATATAATGGTGAAAATGATTTGGATGTTAGAAAAGGTGATGAAACAAGACGTGGGCACGAGTAGATTGAAGAGCTTTTCTATCAAATAATTCCAACATCCAGAAGAGGTCCTTGAACAAGGTATGGGCACGAGTAGATTGAAGAACTTTTCTGTCTACTAATTCAAACATGCCAGAATAGGTCCTTGAACAAGGCGTAGGCACAAATAGATTGAAGAACTTTTCTGTCTGAATTAACTGTGCCAACAGGCTAATTAAAAACGTCTCTTGTATCAGGGGAAAAAATAAAGTTAATTTGAGATGTTAAAAAGAAATAGTTATTTTTTTTTTAAGAAAAATGAACAACAAATTGAAAGTTTGGATTGTCTCCCAAAAAGCGCCGCTCTTTAATGTCTTTGGCTAGACGTGGCTATTCATTAGATCACAAGAGGCGGACTTTCCAGATGAATTTCATCAATATGATACACTCGGGGACCTTCATAAAAAGATTTCAAATTATGCCCATTAACTTTAAAAATTTTACCATAGTCCATGCTTTGAATGTCAACTGCACCATGAGAAAATACGTTAGAGACAATAAAAGGGCCTAACCATTGAGAACGTAACTTTTTCAAAAATAGTTTTAAACGAAAGTGATAAAGCAAAACTTTTTGCCCAATTGAAAAACTTTTTCAGAAAATAACCTGATCATGAAAGGCCTTCATTTTATCCTTGTAAATTCTAGAATTCTCATAGGCCTCACGCCGAATTTCTTCTAACCTTTGCAACTGTAATTTCCTCTATTCCCTAGCTTCATCCATTTTCATGTTACAATGCTTGATGGCCCAGTACGCCTTATGTTCCAACTCTATGGGTAGATGACAAAGTTTCCCAAATATCAGCCAGTAAGGAGACATACTTATGGGGGTCTTCTAAGCTGTTCGATGGGCCTAAAGTGCATCGTCAAGCCATATACTCCAATATTTGCTGTTTGGATTCATTGTTTTCTCAAGTATAGACTTGATTTCTCTATTGGATACCTCTGCTTGTCCATTCGTTTGTGGATGATAAGCTGTAGAGACACGGTGCGTAGCATGATATTTCTTGAGTAGAGCCTCTACAACTTTATTGCAGAAATGAGTTCCACGATCGTTGATTATAGCCCTGGGTGTTCCAAACCTAGCAAAAATATGAGATTTGATGAATCCTACAACAATTTTAGCATCGTTAGTTCGGGTCGCTTTAGCTTTGACCCACTTTGACACACAATCCATTGCAAGAATAATGTAAGTGTTACCAAAAGAATATGGAAAGGGAACCATAAAGTCAATACCCTATATATCAAATATTACACAAATAAGGATTGGGGTAAGTGGCAATTGATCTCTTCATCCTAAATTCCCAGTCTTTTAACAATTTTCACATGATTTGTAGAATGTGTGAGAATAGTGAAATAAAGAAAGCTAGAACAATCCACAATCCAATACCTTATAGGTAGTTTTCTTTGGACCAAAATATCCCCTACATGCATATGAATAACAAAAATTCAAAATCGAAGGGATTTCAGTCTGAGATACACATCGCCTAATGATTTGGTCAGAATAGTTTTTCCGTAGGTAAGGATCATCCCAAACATAATACTTAGCATCACTCTTGATTTTATCTTGTTGAGCCCTAGACAAATCTTTTGATAGTGTTTTAGTAACTAAATAGTTAACAATGTCAACGTACTAGGGTGTTGTCTCTTGGACTAAAAAGAGGTGCTCGTCTAGAAAATTATCTTGCAGTGGCAATGCTCCTCGTTGGTGATTAGGTGACTTAAATGATCTGCAACCAAATTTTCTGCACCTTTTTTATCGTGTATCTCCAAGTCGAATTGCAACAAAAAAATCCATCTAATAAGCCTTGGTTTCATCTCTTTTTTCGAAAGTAGGTACTCGAGAGATGCATGATCAGAAAAGATAATTACTTTAGTACCAAGCAAATATGAGCAAAATTTCTCTAATGCAAAGATAATAGCCAAAAGTTCTTTTTCTGTTGTTGAGTAGTTGCACTGAGCACCATCGAGTGTCCTCGAGGCGTAATATATGACGTGAGGAGATTTGCCAACTCGTTATCTAAGAACAGCACCAACTGCATAGTTTCTTGCATCATACATAATCTTGAACTTAAGGCTCTAATTGGGTGGTTGGATAATTGGCGATAAAGTTAATGCCTCATTTAATTCATCAAACGCCTTTTTGCATGCTTCATCAAACTCAAACACTATATCTTTCTACAACAGCTTACATAAAGGTTGAGCAATCATAGAGAAATCTTTGATAAAGTAGTGATAGAATCCTGCATGTCTAAGGAAAGAACAAATTTTCCGCACACTATTAGGGTAAGGTAAAGACTCAATCACTTCAATTTTCACTTTATCAACCTCAATCCCTTTGGCAGACACAATATACCCTAAGATGAGACCTTACTCAACCATAAAGTGACACTTTTCATAATTCAAAATAAGATTTATTTCAATGCACCTTTCAAGTATTTTCGTAAGGTTAGTCAAGCATGCATCAAAAGAATCACCATTGACTGTAACATCATCCATCAATACCTCTACTATGTTTTCTACATAATCTAAAAATATACTAACCATATACCTATGAAACGTAGTAGGAGCATCACAAAGACCAAATAGCATTCGTCAATATGTGAGGTACCAAATGGGCATGTGAATGTTATCTTTTCTTGATCCTCAAGTGCAACAAAAATTTGATAAAAACCAAAATAGCCATCAAGATAGCAATAATGGTTATGACCGGCCAAATGTTCAAGCATGTGATCGATGAAAGAGAAGGGAAATTGATCTTTTCTAGTCGATGCATTCAACCTGTACTAATCTATACATACCCGCCACCCGTTTTGAACACGAGGGGGTGCCAATTCACCAGCTGGGTTCTCAACTACCGTTATGCCTATTTTCTTTATGACAACTTGAACTGGGCTTACCCATTCACTATCCAACATTAGATAAATTAGAATTTTTAGAACTTCCTTTTTCACCACTTCCATCATTAGCGGATTCAATCGACGTGGGCTTCTCTAGAAGGCTTGCAATCTTCCTCCAACAATATTTTATGCATGCATATCGAAGGGCTCAATCCTTTGATGTCAGCAATGATCCATCCAATAGCTTCCTTGTGGTCTCGAAATACTCGAATCAACTTATCCTCTTCCAAGGCTTTGAGTTCATTAGAAATTATCACTGGTAAAGTTTCCTTTTCCCCTAAAAAGGCATATTTTAAATGATTGGGTAGTGGTTTTAATTCCAATTGCGATGCCTGCAAAATGGAAGGAAGACATTTTATGTAAGAATGGGGTAACTTAATAAAAAAAAAAGTAAACTTAGCCAATTGTAATTATTCCAATTCATGGATTGCGTCTTGCAAGTCAGAATTCATGGTAAGTCCCATCTTCTTACTTCTGCAACTCTTCCGTGTTGAGACTTTTGCAAAGTGAAACCTTTAACTTATCATCATCATCATCATTCAAATCAAAGGTTTTGTGAGTCAAAGAATTAATAATATCCACAACAAAAATACAAGACTCATCATTAGAATATTTCATGGTATCATAGATATTGAATTTAACCACATTACTATCAAACTCCATAGTGACTGTACCATCATGCATATCAATCTTAGTCATAGAGGTTCTAAGGAAATGTCTTCCCAATAGTATTTGTGATGAATTAGGAGAGTTATCTTCAGATACGTTAAGTACATAAAAATTAGCAAGAAAAATCAATTCGTTAACCTGTACTAACACATCTTCTAGGACTCCATTAGAATATACAATAGACCTATCAGCAAGTTGAATAATTACTCTTGTTTCTTTCAAAGGACCAATATTCAAAGACGAATAAACAGAAAAGGCATAACATTAATTGAAGCACCAAGATCGCACACAACCTTTTCAATTCCAACATTGCCTATTTTGGACGGAATAGTAAACATATATGGGTCGTTGCATTTGGGGGACAATTTCCTTTGTAGCACTGCTGTGACATTTTCCTTCACACTTATTCTTTCATCACTCTTTACTTTTCTTATATTTGTACTCAATTCTTTGAGAAATTTAGCATACCAAGGTATTTGTTTGATTGCATTAAGTAATGGGACATTTACCTCAACCATGCGAAAAGTTTCAAAAATTTCCTTTTCCTCTTCATACTTTTTAGATTTAGCGATCTTTTAGGAAAGAGAAGGTGTACAACCAATGAACTTGTCACTTTAGTGCTTGGTTTATGCGAATGTTCAATCGAATCTTAGGACATGACATTTCTCTTTCCACTTCTTCCACAATGGTGTTCTCTCGTGTCTTCTTGCTGGGTTCCTTTAGCTCCTTACAATTCCTTAAAGTAATCGCGCTTGCGTTCTGCTTGGGGTTGACAACTGTTTGAGAGGTAGCTTTCCTTGGGATTCCATCTTGCTCACTGGGTGGCTAGCTTACTCATCTGATTATCCAGGTTTTGAATCCTTTCTCGCGTTTCCTGTTGAAATTGCTAAATGTTAGTCGAAAGCGATTTAAAAATCTCTTTGAGAGACATACCTGCATTTGAAGATGATGGTTGCTGTGGAGGTGGTTTTTGTTGGAAGTGTTGGTAGTTCTGCGGTCTTCTTTCGTAATTGAAATTTGGATGATCCCTCTGTCCTAGGTTGTAAGTGTTTGCGTAGGGATCATACTTTCTTTGCAATGGCCCAGGAAATCTCCCTACTGCATTGATTTGTTCACAGAATTCCTCTTGGAATGTAGGACACATATCTGTAGGATGGCCAATGTTGGTACAAATCACAAAAGCTTTAATTTGCTGCGTATTTCCTACAACTAATTGTTGAACTAGAGAAGTTAAAGTAGAAATTTGATGCTCAAAAGATGAATCACTTACCTCATTGACCCTTCTAGGAAGGTCCCAAGAATATCCAAATTGTTGGGAGTTGGCAACCATTATAGAAATTAATTCTCTAACTTCGCTTGGAGTTTTGTTCCCTATGGCTTCTTGACTTACTGCATCCATCATCCTCCTTTCTATCTATATAAGTCCTTCATAAAAGTACTCAATGAGAAGTCCTCAGTATTACCATGTTGTGGGTAGCTTGCGTAAAGTTGTTTAAATCTTTCCCAATATTCGTGAAGACTCTCTGCATCTCTCTGCCTTATCCCACTTATCTCTTTTCTAATACTAGTAGCGTGTGAAGTAAGAAAAAACTTCTCAAGAAACAATCATGCCATTTCTATCCATGTAGTAATAGAGCTAGGGATAGATAAAACGACCAATCCTTTGCTTTATCTGCTAAGGAAAACAAAAAAGCTCGCAATTTGACTTGCTTTTCTGACACTCTTTAGGATTTCATAGTCGAGGACACTATATGAAGTGCCTTTAGATGCTTATGGGGATCTTCATTATCCAAACCATGGAAAATAGATAGTAGATGGATTAACTTATTTTTTAACTCAAAAAGTGTTTGCAACTCTGGATATTCAATACAAAGCGGTTGTTGAGTCAAATCCAATTCAACTAACTTCCTTAAAGTTCTTTCATGAGCCATTATTTCCTCTTGTTCTGAGTTGCTAGAACTGACTAAGCTAGATGTATCTAGCTCGAGATCCAAAGGTGACGATTTGTCTTCTTTTTGCACTCTAGTCTCCTTCCGCAATCTACAAGCAATCTTCTCAACCTCAGGATCATATTGAAGTTCACCTATACAAAAAGATCGAAGCATTAAAAGAAACAAAATTATTTGACACCAGTCCCAGGCGACGAAGGCCAAAATTCGATCGGTGTCAAATCCAACAAAAATAAATTCGTACTATAACGATATAATGTGTAATCAGTGATGAGTATCGTCGTATTCCACAAGGACTAGTAAATTTTATTTCTTTAAAACTTATTAATAAAATAGAAAAGAATGGGGGGTTTTATGAAACGAAAGAATTTTTATGAAACAAAAGAATTAGAATTTTAAAAGTAAAATAAATCAAATAAGAAATCAATGAGAATGAAATCTAGTATAAGGTAAAATCTCAGTTTGGTTCACAGATTTTATCATTAATGCAAAGATAAATTCCCTTTTTCTTGAATAGACTGGTTATAGTTACTCGAGCGCCATTATAACCAATCTCTCCTTACTATCTCCAGAACTAAGAGATAACTAAGAGAAGCACGTTAGTTATTTCGCTTACCAATAAACGACCTTAAAGAAATGCTCTTAGAATATAATTTATCAATAACATTAAAAACTAGAGAGATCCAACCCTAGCCAACAAACACACACAAGCGGGGTTCATTTAGACTATATTATTTATCCACATAACATAAATCATGCATATCCCTACACATAACTATGTTATTTTCCACAAGCATTAGAACAATTAAACCATTACGGATTTAACATTCTAATCGACAGAACAAATATTCTAAGCTATCAAATTTGGGCCCTAAATTCAATAAACCTGAATATTGGTAATAAAAATAGAAGATAAATAAATACTCAAAAAATAGAAAATACGAATCAATTATTTAGATCTCACAAATACTGAGCAATCTAAACTTCGATAATCCCTTATGCTCTAAAAGGAATTTAGCAACTCATTGAGAGAAGAAAAACACAGAAAAATAAAATATGCTGAATGGAAAGCTATCACAAAGCTTCTATGAAAGATTCATAATTCCCTATAAATAGCTTACTACTCTTAATGTAACTAGAAAACTAATAAGAGTTCTAACAGAACAGGGAAACTTAAATTCTCCCAATTAAAAAAATATAAATTGAAACATCCCAAAAATGTACAACTACCAAAAGACGTTGAATGCTTCCTAATTAAATTTGCATAAAGTCTTGGGAAGCAAGACACGTCTGGATTCAAATTATTTCCTTCTTCAATTTCTCATCTCTTTGGGAATGCGATTTTCGCTCTAAGCATGTCAAATACTCGATTTTCAACTACATTTAGCTCAAATCTTCAATTTGCTTCACAAAATATAAAATAAAAGTTAAAATCCAACAATTAAGCATTTTTACTATTAATTGTAAGGGTAAATTATACGAATTAAATGCAAAAATACAACTTAATAGTGCCCAATTTCTAGTTGGGACTTAATATTTATAATCTTTTATTTTAGCAAATTGTAGTCAGCTGGGTTTTGATGCCCTTCTTGGCGGGCTTAGTTAATTAGACTCTTTGACTTTATATATATATATATATATATATTCATTTTATTTATTTGATTCATTAGGCCTTTATAATCTATTTAACTTTTTTACCCTTATGAACTTATTTAGTCATATCATTTATAATTAATTATTTTTAATTTCTTAACACATGAAAATAAAATTAAATTATACTAACAAATTAATCATTTATTAATGACCCACTTAAGTCAAATTAAATTATAATAACATCGACAATAATTATTGCATTATTTTCCATAACCAATCATATATTCATTTCTAATTCTCATTTCTCTCAAAAACTTCATGGAACTTTTATCTCAAGAAAACGAAAGTAAAAAATTTCTTACAAGCAATCACTTCCAAAGAGATCATATTAAAGGTAGAGTAGTATCTTGACCTAAATAAATTGACAAGCTTATAGCATATATATAATACTTTTTTTAATAATTATAATTTTATATTTCTCATTCTAAAGCAAGAATTTGATTTGACTGTTGCAAAATTTGCGTCGGATCTCCTTGACTCATGTATAGGTGTGTTTAGAGTATATGTTAAGCACTAACTATCTCAATTAAATGTCTATAAATTTTGACAACTTTATTTTTAATTTAAAATCATATCAAATTGTATTCATTGTCACATAATTAAATACCAAGTTTTTATATTACATCTTATGTATAAGCTTACCACATTGTTGATGGTTATAAGGACACTCACAGTACTCCTCGATCTGGGAGATGGTCTATCAAGTGAAGTATTTCGACCTGAGGGTGGTGAGGGGTGGAACATGCAGTCAAGTAGCACACGTCAGGCTAGTCGAAAGGGTCCTCGGCTAAGACCTTTCGATGGTTAAGTCAGTTACTCGACCAGATTAAGAGGTAAAATAGGCAAAGTAATAGCTCTATCCATAATGAATGTCTTACCTTTTAATTGAGATAATGGAGTATTTATAGTGTATGCTCATTGGTGAAAGGACGAAAATCAACTTAACAAGCAGTAGAATTCCCACTGGTAGGGGTACTCTTGGTCATTTTGACCAAAGCCCATACTTTGCAACTGCTTACTGTACTGGTCATTAAGCTCCACGAAGGGAGAGATCGTGCTGCCATTAATGCGGATGCGACAACATTAATAGAAGAGATGACACGCCGTCATAGCATTAAATACGAATGGGCGAGTGGTTGAAAAGCATTTAATGCGGCAAATGGGGCAGTGCAGGCTACCATCATTAATCTATTCGACCTTCTTGGTCGAGTGCAAGCGAGACCGTTTTGATCTCTTTGAATGAATTTGGGCATGACTTGAGTAAGGCCCAATGATATAGGACATATTTTGACCTCAAGTTTGAAATTGGGCCAGCTTGTAACTGGGCCCAATAAGTTTATTGGGTTTTCAAAGCCCTAATGGGCTAATCCCATATCATGAGTCCCCCTCACTCCAAAGTCCGACCTGAATGAGGTCGAAGTTTGGAGTAGTTTTTCATAAATTTCGACGAGAAAGGTATTAGCGGGAGAGTGATTTTAAAAATCAACAAGAAATGCGCCGGTGGGAGCTGCTATTCAGCGGTTACACAAAGATTGATGCGTGGAAACCAGCGGTTACACATTTATTAACTGGTTGCCGATCAATTTAGCCGGTTAACATTCCTGCGTGCCATAAATATGAGGTTTTAACCATTCAGTTTTACTTTTACCGCAAAGCACTTGAGGTCGAGCAGAAGAGTTTTAGGTCGAGTTGTTGACATTTACCCCTTCCTTACAATTACAGTTTTCATAAGTCTCTATTTTGCTCTTAGCTTTGTAAAGCATTGATCTTTCATAGTGTCTAGTTCTAGCTCTGACTCTGAAGCTACCCATTCTGCCTTGAATAGTGAGGTTGAGTCGAGCGAAACTTTGGGTGGGGACTCGAGGAAACCTTAGGTGGGGAAGATGAGAGCGCAGGGCCTTCTGATCCTGCCAATGAGGACATAATTGGGGCTTCGGGCCAAGGTGGGGATGAGAAAGAAGTAGCTGTGGAGGAGGTGCCTAGGTCGAGGGGTCAATTATTTATAATGATGATTGTAGCGATATTATGTTAACGGTATCATCAAACGATCTGGCGTCAATACGAGGGAAATTCTATGTTCTAAACAGGTTCAAACTGATAAAGCTTAGAGCCACAGATAGGATGCATACCCCACCCGTTGGCTGCATTACTATTTTTGAGGATGCCATGAAATGTGGCTTGAGATTTCCAATAGCCGACCCTATAGTCGACCTTTTAAGGGATTTACAAGTTTGCATAACTCAACTCATTCCCAACTACTTTTCACTAATGTATAGTTTCATTGTGTTAATGGGTATCGTTGAGGAAGCGCCTTCTTGGGCCAATTTTAGCCATGAAAGACAAGGAGTTGGGTTTTTATTATCTAACTGCGCGACCCTGTAGGAAATTCATTAGAACTTTCTCCTCATCCCATGGACAAAAATGGAAAGAGCAGTATTTCTATGTTCAACCTCCCACTGGGCTTGAGTTGGATGTCACCGAGAATTCATTGTGGAGTAATATTTTTGTTCGAGATCTACTCGAATATGGTGAGATGGATGTCCAGACGTTCATACAAGAGAGAAACTTGGTGCTAGCAGGGCTATCGACCTCATCTTTGAGGTTGCACGCAAGTGCTCAATTAGGTACAGACTGACTCTTTAAATAATGTTATTTTTCGTTCTCTTTAACTGTTCATCCAATAAGGAATTTTCTTTTAGGTTGACCAATTATGAACCGGGCTTGCCAGATTGCGATGAAGAAGCAACAACGTAGGGAAGCAGCAGATGCTAGTCGGGCGATGTAGAGTGCTAGGGTTGGTCAGGCAGTCCACGAGCCCCGGCTCCGACTGTACAGAGTGGAGGGGCCGCTAATAGCTCTCCTCAACCAAATAGAAAAGCTGTTAGGCCTCAGCTAAAGCAACCACGAAAAAGACAGTGGTTGAGAAAGGAAAGAAACTGATGGAAGAAGCGTACGCTCTTCTTCCTCCTGATTGATTGTGCAACTTGCTTGAATTTCCAAAACCCAAGTTCAGGGAGAAGGTTGGCATGTCGAATGAAGCAACCATAATAGGCGCAAGGGTGACATTAATGATGCCATTGGCCATGCTAATAGCTGGTCTATTGGAGAAAAACCAGGTTGAGATGCATAATCATGAGCAACTAGCTGCACTGAAAGCCTTCGCGTACCATGTTAATATGGTAAGAGTTGAGTCGATTATTCTTTGCTATATTTTGAATAGAGCATACACTGGCGGAGTGACAAGCTATTCTCTTTTTTAGGTCGGACAGTGGGGGTTAACCTCCACCGTCGATTCGACCTATGCGAGATATACTGGTTGGGGTTAGAGGAGAAATATGCCCAACTAGATAAGGAGCAAAGTGATCTGCTAAAGACCAAAGTTTAGGTATTGGAGTCAAGGATGGCTAAACTAATAAAGAAACTTGAGGAGAAAGACACCGAATTGTTGGCTACAGTAGAAGAAAAGAGACAGGTCGAAAAGCAACTGAAGAAAACTATTTCGAGTATCCAGGAAGCCACTGACGCATGTCAAGCATATGGATATAACAGCGTGATGAAATACACTAACTCAGAATTTTTTAAGGTGTTGCTTGGGACCGCAAAGAAGCGGTCCAGCAATTCATGCTAACATCAGCTTTCACAGAGGCGAGCATTAATTTCAATATGGACGACACGCAAGAGGCGTTCGACCAGGCAGTGAAGCAGTTGGGGTTTCTTGGGTATGAATTTCGCCTTGAAGATAAGGCGAAGCTCAATGTGAACAAAGAGGAAAAGCTTTAGGCCTTTGATTTGAACACTCCCCTCGACTGTGGCGCCATTGATCCTCCTCCTCTTTCACGCGTTGCAGTAGTGGGTGAAGAGTTTGGTTTCACGGGGGAGTTTGCGTTGGAGATAAAAAAATTAATGAGGTGGTCGTGTCGAGTTTTTTCCTAACAAGAGGTTGGGTATTTTTAACAGAAGAGTCGGGACCTTCCCAGCTAGCGGGATCTAGTTAGCCTAGGATGGTGGAGGAGTAGGTCGAAGGACCCACTTTAAGCGGCAGAGTGGGCTCCACTGAGGAACTTTTTAGGACTGTGGATGAAGTTGCCATTGAGGGGGTTGCTGGACAGGGTGAGGCTGCGGGGTCGAGCTTGGCTCTTTATTATTATATATTTTTATATTTATTTATTTATTCTTTTTGTCGAACAATGATTGTATATCAAAGTGTGGGTTAATTTGACCCCTCTTTTTCCTTGATACATTGTTTACTATATTCCGAGCTTTGCTAATTATTTTATTTTGAAAATCAACTGTGAGGTTGATTTTGTGATTCTTCAATAATTAAAATGATGGTATGATCGGAAGGACATAATGCAATTGAGGGATCAACACAGACATTAAGTGATAGCTAAATTAAATAAAGAAAATTAAGAAATTGCACGGATATTGTACCCTTTATTTGATAAGTCGCGCTGCTATGAGGTCGATCCAAGTAGTTTTGTCAATCATGCTAAGCAGGGTTGAAGTTGCGCGACTATTGGGTCGACATAATCAATATTTTATGGATCAGACCACTATGGGGTCGCGTAACACCGTTCACTAAAATAAAGAGTTTTCTTATACAATGCAATCTACACATAGAATTTCTTGAGGTTAATAGTGTTCCATGGTCTAGGTAATTCATTTCCCGATAGGTTAGCTAATCGATATGAGTTATGCTTCGCCACATTTACAACGGAGTAAGGGCTTTCCCATTTTGGGTCGAGCTTACCTATATTACGGGAGACTTCAACCTTTTTCAAAACGAGGTCACCCACTTTAAAGGACCTGGGCCTTACTCCCTTGTCATAATGTTTTGCCATGATGGACCTATATCTTTGCATCTTTGAAAAAGCTTGTTGTTGCAGTTCATTGATCAGCTCCAAGTCGACATCTCTTTCTGCTTTTTCTTGATCGAGTTATAGCATATAATTCGAGCCGTGTGTTGGATTAATTCAGTGTGTATTACAGCTTCTGAATCATACACCAAACTGTAAGGACTTTATCCCATGGCTATTATTGGAGTGGTACGGTAAGCCCAAAGAACTCTTGGGAGATCATCTGCCCAACTTGTGTTAGAACCTTCCAATCTGGTCTTGATACGATCGAGCACAATTCTGTTGGTAACTTCTGTTTGACCATTGGCTTGTAGGTTTCCTACTGAGGTAAAATGCAGTTTAATCCCTATACTCTTGTACCATTCTCTAGTCCGTTTGCTTTGGAATTGAGTGTCATTATCAGATATAAGGATCTTCGGTAAACCGAAATGGCAAACGATGTTTTTCCACATAAAACTTCTTATCGCTACATCTGTGATCTTGGGCATGGCATCTGCTTCAACCTATTTAGTGAAATATTCGACCGCTACAATCATAAGTTTTCTCTACCCTGTAGCCACCAAGAAGGACCCCACGATGTTGACCTCCACTAGTCGAAGGGCCAGGTGATCTGTACCGGTACAAGCGTGGCAGCGAGCTGATGAGGGATGTAGGCGTGAACCTGGCATGACCGGTATTTTCTTTCAAACTCGACCGCATCCTTAACGAGGGTTGGCCAGATTCCAATAATTTTATGAGCTAATGACCAACCCCCAAAGTGGTTTTTGCATATGCTCGCATGAATCTCTTGTAGGACTTCCTGCGCCTGGTCAGAAATAAGACACCTCAAATGAGGTTCGGAGATAGATCTTTTACATAACTGGTTGAACTCATCCAAAGAGAATTTCGACGCGAGCACTCTGAGCCTTCAGGTTTCGACCTTTTCGGATGGCACCTTCCCTTTTTTAAGGTAGGCTTTAATTTCATCAATCTAAGTTCGTCCTGGGGTATCCATTACGAATATGCTGCCCCATTGGGGCTCAGAGACGACGAGTTTACTTGCTACCAGAAAGGTGATTGTCTTGTCTCGGGTACCTTTGGACGTACTGGCGAATTTAGAAAGTGCATCCGCTCTCTCATTTTCTGACCCGAGCACCTGGTTGAGTGTGAACTTATCAAATAATTGTCCTAATCTTTTGACCTCATAAAGATAAGCATTCATAGTCAAGTCCCTTGCTTCGAAATTACCTTCAAACTGTTTAGCAACTAATTGAGAATCAGTAATAGCCGCCAAATTCTTGACCCCCCTGTCCAGAGCCATCTTTATTCCGGCAATGGGAGTTTCATACTCCACCTCATTGTTGGTGACAGAGTAATTTAGCTTGATAGCAAAATCATATTTTTCGGCCTGAGGAGAGCATAACAATATCCCTGCTCCTCCTCCCGAGTTTGTAGCTGATCCATCGACATGTAAAGACCAGGTTAGCAATTGATGTTCTTGGAGAGGTAGCAGGTCAATCCGTTCTACCACAAAATCCACCAGCACTTGGGCTTTTATAGCGACACGAGGATGAAATTTGAGGTCGAATTCTCCCAGCTCAATGGCCCACTTGGTCAACCTCCCCGAAGTATCTGGCTTAGAGAGCACTTGTTTTAATGGTTGGTTCGTCAGAAAAATAATAGTGTGGGATAGAAAATAAGGCCTCAATTTCCTTGCTGTCGTGACCAGCGCCAAAGTGAATTTCTCAACCTCTAAATAGTTATGTTTAGGACCTTGTAATATTTTACTGATGTAATATACTGGTTTGCCCCCCCTCACTAATCGACACCAGCATAGAACTTATGGCGATTGATGACATGGCTAAGTATAGATGCAGAACTTCTCCAATCGCTGGTTTCGATAGCACAGGAGATTAAGAAAGGTATTCTTTCAATTCGGCCAACGATCGATCGCATTGATCAGTCCACTGAAATTTCTTAGCATTTCTTAGGACCCAAAAGAATGGCAAACTCTTATATGCCAACCTTGCTATAAACCAACCCAAAGCTATGATCTGCCCGACCAGCCTCTACATATCCTTGATCGTTCCTGGAGGCATTATATCTTGGATGGCCTTAATTTTTTGAGGATTGGCTTCAATACCTTGCTAGCTAACCATATACCCTAGAAATTTTCCTCCCATAACACCAAAAGTGCATTCCTCCTTCACTATCTTGACGATCATATCATCGACATACACCTCCATCGATCGGCCTATTTTATTTTTGAACATAAAATTAACCAATCTTTGGTAGGTTGCCCCAGCATTTTTCAATCCAAACAACATGACCAAAAAATAGTATATGCCATCAGGCACTACAAAAGAAGTTTTATCTCGGTCCTCGGGAGCCATAAAAATTTAGTAATACCCTTAAAAGGCATCCATCTTGCTTAAAACCTCACATCCAGCAATGGAATCAACTAAGAAATCAATTCGAGGCAGAGGATACGGGTCTTGAAGGCACGCTTTATGAAGATCCGTGAAATCATTACACCTTCTCCACTTTTCTTTATTTTTGGGAACTAAGATTACGTTGTATAATCAACCAGGATATTGGATTTCAACAATGTAGCATGTGTCAAGAAGCTTGCTGAACTTTTCCTTGATGATCTGAGTCCTTCCAGCATTAAAAGTTCTAGTCTTCTGTCGAACGGGCTTGTGTGTGGGGTCAGCATTAAGTCGATGCACAATGATTTTTGAATCAATACCCTCCAGGTCAGCAGTCTTTCATGCAAAGACATCCACAATCCTTCAAAGAAAATCAATGAGCAAACATTCCATTTGACCTCCCAAACTTGCTCCTATTTGGGTTGTCTTCTCAGGGTTCCTGGGCTCCAATTCGATGGTCTTAAAGTTTTCGGTTGGTTTGACCTTAGTATCTTCGTTCTTTCTCTTCATGTTGCTCTGACCTTCCTCGAGTTTCATTACTAGGATATCCCCCGAGGCCTTTAGCTAAGGTCGTACCTTTTGAGATTTGGCTTCGATTGAGATCATGTAACACAACCATGCTTCTTTCATATTACAAAGCATTTCACCTGTCCCCGCTAGTGTGGGAAATTTGACGTTCATATGATATATCGACACGATGGCTTGGAAGTCATTTAAAGCTGGTCTGCCAATTATGGCATTGTAAGTGAAGGGAAAATCTACCACCAGAAAGCTAACCATCAACGTACGCCTCCTAGGAACTTCTCCACATGAGGTGGTCAAATTGACGGACCCTACTGGAACAATTTCTACTCCCCTGAACCGGACTAGGGGCGTTCTGACTAGGTAGAATTTAGTTTCCCTAGTTGCATTCTGTCAAGGGTAGAAAGAAAGATAATATTTGCAGAACTACTATTGTCGACCAGCACTTTTTGGACCTCAAAGTTTGTGATTTCAACGAAAACCACTAAGGGCAATCCAGGCTACCATGTCCCCCCAAATGCTTCAGGTCAGAATCTGAGAAAGAAATAGGTTCAGAACTGGTGGATAGTTGATAAACTGGCTTAGTGTTTATCCATCTATCAAATTCAAGACATCTTTGCACTTACTTTCTTGCCAACCTTGAATCTCCTCCCGTCAGCCCACCGGCTATCATATCGATTATGCCTTTCAAAGGGGCCAATCATCTTTTATCTTTCAGTTCCCTTTATCATCACGCCTTGGGCTCGGAGACCGTTCTCTACAGAGAGTTTGGTCGGTTTAAGCCATGGCCTGTAAAGTCTTATGATCCATGAATTTCTTAAGATGGCCTTACCGGATGAGACGCTCGATCTCATCCTGGAGGTTGAAACAATCCTCTGTGTTATGACCTTTCTGACAGTAGAAGTGACAATACTTCTTTGATTTTTTCATAGCTTCCGTCTCAGTGAGTTTTATGGGCCTTTTCAAGAGATTGTCATGTTAGATTACTGACAAAACCTCCTTGCGGGGCATGTTTAGATGAGCATAATTATGGAAGCGTTTGATAGGAGACTTATGGCCTTATTTCTGATGTCTGTCATCTTTCTCTTTTCCTTGTCAAATTCTCATCCCCCAAATTTCATCTTGTTCATCTCCTCTTGGGTCATATATATTTCTGCCAAATCTAGAA
This sequence comes from Jacaranda mimosifolia, assembly GCA_018894105.1. NCBI lineage: Eukaryota > Viridiplantae > Streptophyta > Magnoliopsida > Lamiales > Bignoniaceae > Jacaranda > Jacaranda mimosifolia. Next base: position 22,279,875 of record CM032122.1, on the reverse strand, counting down.
GCTCCTCCATCGTCCGAGGGCGCTCTCTCACCAGCACATTGGTGAACTCCTTATGCCTCAATCCCAAAAACAAAACGTCAATGAGGAATTCAATGCGGGGATTGTCAATTTTCAGGACCTCCATGTTGAACCTAGAGAAAAAATCCGTCAAAGTTTCTCCCTCATTCTGGTTAATAGTGTGTAGGTGGGTATGAGGTAATTTAGGTTTCCTTTTGCTAGCAAACTAATGTAAGAACTTATCACAAAGTTGGTCATAAGAATATATGGATGCAGGCTCAAGTTTAATGAACCATTCCAATGCAATACCCTAAAAAGTAATGACCAACATCTTTGCATAAATATGGTCACTGTGTCCATGCAATTGCATCATGTGCTCAAATTGCAAGAGATGTTCATTCGTGGTCAGATGACCCATAATATCGTAGTAGTCCAGTAGGGACCCTCGCATCAAGGGCTATCCTTTCGTTAATAATCTCCTGCACAAAAGGCAATTCTCTGTCACATCAGATTCGGGGAACTGTTTCAACTTGAGTCATCTCTAAATTCCTTCTTAAGATTTCCTCCAATCTCTTGTTAAGTTGCTAGACCTAATGTGATACCTCATCCCATTCCTCTCTGTTTGCTCTAGACATATCTCGACTAGGATTCGGTCTAGGGCGTTTGACCCGATTGCACTGCTGGGCTCATCGGGTCGAACCCATTGATCTGCTGATTGCGCTACCTCTTCGCGAAGGGCATGTCGAAGCTTGCTACAAGGAAAACAGCCTGGGCTCAGTTCACGCCTACTGGGGGAAAAGCGCATCTCGTTTCTGGTTTGGCCCTTAACCGGGGGCTATTCCTCTTAGTGCATGAAATGAGAAGTAACTTTCATGACCGGCGCTGGTTGATTATTATGCCTCTGCAAAGCGACAGATAGTTAAGCCGAAAGTTGAGCTGAAATCTGATCACTAATCATTTTGCATAAGCTGAGGAATGGTCAAAGTGACCACTTGCTCTATTTGTGAACTGGGGTCGCCCCCCTCCGTGTATGTTGCTGCTGGGGTGGTGACAACGGCAGGTGAGGTGAGCAAGCTCATTTTACCTATTGAAAGTAGTCTTTCTGGTTTCTACCATTTTCGGCTGCAAAGTCCCTTCCCCACAGATGGTGCCAAAATGTTTGTGGTCATCAGGACACTTACAGTACTCCTCGATCTGGGAAATGGTCTGTCACGTGAAGTATTTTGACCTGAAGGTGGTGCAGGGTGGAACCTGTAGCCAAGTAGCACACGACAGGCTAGCTAAGAGGGTCCTCGGCTAAGACCCTCCGATGGTTAAGTCAGTTACTCGACCAGATTAAGAGGTAAAATGGGCAGAGTAATAGCTCTATCCAGAATGAATGTCTTACCTTTCGATTGAGAGAATGGAGTATTTATAGTGTATGCTCATTGGTGAAAGGACGAAAATCGCCTTAACAAGCTTCAATTAGAATTCTCGCTGGTAGGGGTAGTCTTGGTCATTCAATCAGAGCCCATGCTTACAATTGTTTACTGTACCAATCATTAAGCTCCACAGAGGGGGAGACAATGCTGCCATTAATGTGGATGCGACAACATTAATGGCGGAGATGACATGTTGTCATAGCATTAAATGCGGATAGATTGATAGTTGAAGCGCATTTAATGGGGTGAATGGGTCAGTATATGCTGCCATCATTAGTTGCTAAACACGTAGATTTGCTCAAATCGGGGATCAGGTTGTCCTATTCGACCTTCCTGGTCGAGTGCAGACAAGACCATTTTGATCTCTTCGATTGGATTTGGGCCTGACTTGAATAAGGCCCAATGATATGAGACATATTTCGACATCAAGGTCGAACTGGGCCAGTTTGTAACTAGGTCCAATAAGTTTATTGGATTTTCAAAGCCCTAATGGGCTAATCCCATATCACCCATAATTATTCTTGTATTAACTTGAAAATTAAGGGTCGTTTGGAGAGCCCATTTTCAATTTTCTTGTATTAACTTGTTGTCAAAGCCCATTTTTATTTTTAGTAATATTTGAAAATTAAAAATCATAAACTTCGATTCATTTCCATTTAAAATATTCCTTATTTTCATTTTTAGTTTTTTCTAAACCTGGACTATCATCCTACTATCACATTAATTGAATTCAAAATTAATTTTACATAAAGACACTATCATTTTAAAATTAATAATATATATTTTAAAAAATAATTTTGTTAAACATAAAAGAAAATATAAATCAACTAATTGTTCAACTCTATACCTATTTTAATCATTACTTTTCAATAAATCATATAAATATATTTTTATTTTTATTTTCAATTTATAACTACTTTTCTAACTTTTAAAAATATATAAAAATAAAACATATCCAAGAGGTTCTAACGACCTGACTTCTAAATCTTCAGAAAACAAAGTTGTGTTTCTTTATGGGGAAAAGCAAGAGTTATTGGGACAAAAATGTGAGTAGAAGAAAGATGTTCGATCATCCTCATATGCTATTTGTATCAAATGGATAAGAATCAGAAGACATCATTAAAAATCTAATCACACATCCACATCCACATCCACATCCATATTCCATTGGGTATTTTCAACAATGAGTCCAAATTACTCTACCAGAGAAAAAAGGAGGACCAAGAAAAGTTTCCCATCCTCAAGCCGGACCCGACCCGCCAGTCCAACTGGGTCACTATCCCCTCCACCTTCTGCAGTCTCACTTGCTGATCGCGAGCTCCTAACAGAAGAGCTCTCAAGATTCGAAGCCCTCCAAATCTCGCCCGAAAACCCGAATCCGAGGAGCTTTCCCTACAGCGTGAAGCAGCAATGCTGGGAAAAGGCGGAGAAAATCAAGGGGCGGGACCCGGATAGGTGGCGCCGTGACCCGTTGGGCAACATTGTGTTCAGGAAGCTTGTGGGTTGCCCCGGTTGCCTCTGCCATGATTACGACCACATTGTTCCTTACTCTAAGGTAATTCTTGAGTTCCAAAATGGAAATATGATGGTGAAATCGTATGTGTGTGTAATATCTCATTTTATGATGTGGGTTTTGGTATTTAGGTGGTTAGAAATGCGCGCATTGGTTTGTAGTTATGGGTAATTCGTTTTTGATGATGCTGAAGGAAGGTAGAATGTGTAAAGCATGAGTTTCTTCCATTATTGTTGTTCTTTGGTGATGAGCAATGTCAATTTTTATTAAATATGTACGATACTCCTAGAATTCAATATTTTTAAACAAGAACTCAATATTTTTGTGGCTAAGCAAATAGAAAGAAAGAAGGTAGCTTTCCATCAAATTACCAGCATAGCAGCCCTGCCAGGGAGTTTCAGTTTTTACAAATTATTATTGACAAGGATCATTCCTGATTCTGACTATTTTTATATATTTCCTTTTGTAACTACTAGTTCAAGAATTAGATGGAGGAGAAAAGATCATGGAGCATTTAAAGCTTGCATAATATTCTTTTTTTCTTTGTGAGTTTAATTCTTGTGGTGTTTAGGTTTATTCCATGTTTTTTTTTCTGATATAATAGTTTTTACTTTATTACGAGCTGTTAGTACAACTTTTGGGAGAAAACAGTGATAATCCTATTAATTTAAGAAGTTTTATTTAGTTTCCTTGTTTACACTTTTCAAAAGCATGGAAACTTACGGATTCGATGTGGAATGTAGTCATCTGGTTGTTTTTCTCTGGCAATAAGCAGGTGTATAGGAGGCATCCTTAAGGGCTAGGTGATTTTATTTGTGTGTCTGCATTGCAAGGATGAGTTGATTGTGCTGACCATGTGCACCAGTGTGTGGCTCTACATATGTGCATGTTTGCTGCTCAAAATTCAAATAACTAAAGTGAGCTGGATTGTTGCCATTGTGAATGCACAATGCTAGTAGTAGTGGGTGGCTGATGCTTTGGATCAATTGGAGATATTGATATTGAAGATGATATATGTCTGCTAGGAGGAGTAAAATAAAGAGGGAAGTAATTAAGCAATAAGAAAGGCTAAATGTTGCCAAGTGAGTGGCGCGGTTGTAGGCTGGTAGAGGTGGTGCAATAAGCTTTCAGATGTTCTTCAACAATTGAGGACATGAATTAGGAGCTGGTCACTGTGATCAATCCATACAAGACATTACAGGGGAAAAAAATGATCATTTTATAAATTGCCATGTGAACCTAAACTGCAGTGCCTTACCATCTCTTTTCAAAATACCACTTATCTGGTTAAGTGATAGCTGGTGATGGGCTATGGCAAGCCTTAAATATTTTGAAGTTAATATTTTAAGTATAGTAGTGAAGTCCTTAGCTTTTACATATATGTTTAATTATTATGAAATTATGGAAATATTAGTATTTCTAGTTGATTTGTATGTTCAAGGTAAATATATAAAATCATGGAAAACATAATTGGGAGCCTGAAATATCTGTAGCCTATGAAGATGTCTTGTGATGTGAATAGTTGGGTAATGAATTTTGTATACAATTCATAACTGATGATGTTGTTCTATGATGTTATGTAGTAGTATGTGGATGGTTATATACCTTAGCTCCTGAATTTATTTAAGAGCCTAAATGCAATGTCAGGCTTTTTTTATTAGAATATTTACATTAATAACTCAAATTTTGGTGAAATATGTGGAATATTATTTAAGTTTTGGGATTTAGTTAATGGACAACATCTGGCTTTAGGCATTTGCTTGAATGAGTGGTAGGACTAACTTCGTGGATGGACTGGTGTTGGTAGGGCCATACCTAATTTCTTAAGTTCCACTTGTACAAATAATCCACCATGTTTTACTAGTAACGGATATCTTGCTAAATCAAAATACTGATGGAGATTTCAAGACAATTGTTTCCAAATTGTTTCAATTATATCTTGTGTTTATAGATCAACCACAAATTTATCTTATTCATAACATATTTTAAAAGTAAAATATGCATATAAAAGTAAGCTCTGTACGATTACGTTAGAATATAGTTCATTAGTATATTTATCTTGTTGTGCTTGCTTTCTTTTCCAAACATTTTCTTTTATCTTGCGAAAGCTAGATCTTTTTATTCCTCAAGTCCCAGATCCCCTATTGGAGTTTGTGGTACCAGCTCTACTGGCACATTGGACAATATAATGTGCCATCACTTGGATAACTGTAGGACCTTTTTCTTTTCTTTTCCTTTCCTCTTTTCTGATAATCTTTTACAACACCATTCTACTAACGACATTATTGTTGTTACAGAATACTAACAACATGCAGCAGGGCAACGATATAAAGCATTTAAAGCAATTTAGATTATCAATTGTGAGTTGAAACTGATAATCAAAAGAAAAACGTGCATATTTATCAAATTATAAAAGTATAATAGACATAATACGAATTATACATTCAACGTGATCAAGCATAACAGAATTCATTTATTCAACATGATACGATTTTTGAAAAAGCCAAAAATTATATAACAAACCGAGGCATCAAAACAATAAGAACATGCGATCAGTTTACGTAATTTAGATACAAGAAATTAAAGAAACTTATCTAAAGATCCTGTATCGTAACAGAATCAGTCGGATGACCAAATAACAGACGAATTCTGTTTACCTTGAAGAAACGAATGCGCTGACTCACCAGTGTAATGGGTATAACGCTGCTTCTCCTAGGATAAGATGGTCCAGAACGATCAGGTGCACTCCATCTCGTTCACCTCGAACAGTAACTTAATTCGTCGGAATCAGATAGCCGAAGCTCAGTTGAAGATAGGGAGATATGAGAGAGGATACGTGAGTACGCAAGAAAGAGAAAGACTGTGTTCTGTGTATAAAGTCTGCCAGGGGTGGATTCTTTTATAGAGGAAATTAGGGCTGGCTGCGGTTAATGGCCTCAAACACGTTTTTGGGCTTTAATTGGCAGCCAATCCCCATGAGCGGCTATAATCACTTGGTCAAACCCTAACATCCAATCACAATACCGTTTGCCTGTTAAGTAATTTAAAAATTCCAATTGAATTTTGTCCAAAAAGATAAGACTGAGACAATTCGCTCTAATTCCCGCATTTGGAACCAAAGCCGGGCTGGGCGGCGCACGCTTGTGGTCCACCTATAATAAACACTTTTAACAAGCATTTATTTTTAAATTCAATATATATTAGTCCACACTTATTTATAAAACCAATGTGGGACAAGTGAAGGGTTGAAATAATCCTTCAACTTCTCCATTTAGTTTTATAAGGCCCAAGCTAGTGTCTACTTTGTTAAAGTTTCTATGTGGGACAAAATCAATTCATAGCTTTTAACCATTTTTTCCTCCTTTATTTTTAACACTATCATTATCTTTGAATTCCAACCTGATTGGCATCCATCCAAATACAATTTCTCTCTTTTTAAACATGTAATTAGACTAATATAGGAAATTACATTATGCCAATTACAACAATCCCCCACAAATCTATAGATAATGGTTATCAGATTCAACATAGCTTGCTTTCAGCAATGGTACCTTCCGGTTTGAACCACTCCCTAAGTTATCTGACTTCTGCCGCCACCAAGACAAATAGATCTAAGCCTTGAATTTGTACCTGTGATTGTGATTACATCTATCAGTAACAACGAGCTAAAGGCTATATACTGCTCTTTAGGGTTGACACATTAAGGCCATGTGTCCCAATCCTGTATAATGAATGCTTGTCAAGGAACAACCTAATTCCTTTAGTCGCGGTCAAAGGACTACGTTCTCTTAGTTGGGCGTCTCCAGGGATGCATTGCTCGCATCTCGTCCAAAAGACTTGACCCCATTCAGAGTTAAACTCTTAGTATACCAGCAGTAGTCAGCACCTACCATGCAATCAGCGGAGAGATACTAGATACAAAGTATCAATCTAATTTTTAGGTACAACTTGATATACTTTGCAGCTTGTTTATACCACATTGAACCTACTTTGTGGGATCTCCACTTAGTTAGGTTGGGTTGCTACTGCAAGTATATCACTGATGGGTTTCCAGTCCCATCCCCAACCTGAATTTATGAACTGAGGACAAATCAAGTCCTTTAGTTAAAGGGTCTGCAATGTTGTCTTTGGATCCAACAAAGTCAATTGCTATAACCCTACCAGACATAACTCCCTTATAGACTTTAGTCTAACTTAGATGTGTCTTTTAGTCTTTTGATTTAACTTTGAACTTCTAAACTTTGCAATTGTGGTTTGGTTATCACAATGTACTGCAATTCCCGGAAGAGGTTTGATTACCATGGGCAATTGTACTATAAGCCTATATAGCTATTCTGCCTCTGTCCTAGTTGTGTCCAAAGCACACAACTCAGCCTCAAAAGTGGACTGAGTTACTAAAGTCTGTTTAGTAGACTTCCAGGAGACAACGGCCCCACCCAAGGTAAATACATGTCCTGTACACCCATTACTATCGGAGTTTTTGGCTATCCAACTAGCATCACTGTACCCTTCCAGCATTGCAGGAAATCTCTTGTAGTGCAAGGCCAGTGAAGTTGAGTCCTTTAGATATCGAAGTACCCTATCCAAAGCCTCCCAATGAGTTCGATTAGGACAGCTTGTATATCTAGCAAGCTTAGAGATCGCAAATGAGATATCTGGTCTCGAGCCATTTGCAAGATATTGCAGGCTACCAATTATTTGAGAATACCTCAATTGAGACATTGGTACACCAATTTCATTCTTAAAGAGAGTCACTGAAGGATCATATGGTGTTTTTGCGATTCTACTTTGTTTATAGCCAAAATTTTCAATTATCTTCTCAACATGCTATACCCTCAATTGAACGAGTCAACTTAAGTCGAAGAATCATATTTGCAACACCCATATCTTTCATTTCAAACTTATTCTTTAAGAAACACTTAGTCTCATTGATAATCTCAGTGTTGGAGCCAATAAGCAGAATGTCATCTACATGCAGGCATAACACAATACAGTTATCACCTCTAACTTTGCAGTAGACGCACTTGTCATTATCGTTTACTGTGAAGCCAAATGACAATATGGTTTTGTCAAACTTTTCATGCCATTGTTTAGGTGCTTGTTTCAGACCATAAAGTGATTTAACAAGCTTGTAAACTTTTTGCTCATTTCCAAGAACTACAAATCCCTTAGGCTAATCCATATAGATTTTTTCCTCAAGATCACCATACAGAAATGCTGTTTTCACATCCATCTGGTGAATAGGGAAATCATATATAGAAGCCAGTGCTATAAGCACTCAGATGGCAGTCAAACGAGCTACTGGGGAATAGGTGTCGAAGAAATTTATTCCCTCTTTTTGCTTAAAGCCTTTAGCAACTAGCCTGGCTTTAAACTTATCAACATTCCTGTTAGACTTAAGTTTCTTTTTAAAGATCTACTTACTTCCTATAGTAGTACACCTCGGAGGGAAATCAACTAATTCCCATGTCCCATTCGAGACAATAGAATCCATTTCACTCTTAATGGCTTCTTTCCAATGCTTAGCTTCAGGAGAAGCCATAGCATCTTTGAAGGTAACAGGATCACCCTCGACATTGTAAGTAACAAAGTCACTCCCAAAGTCCTCAGCGATTCTAGCTCTTTTACTCCGTCTGGGTTTATCCAGTTCTCCAGGAGTTGTGTCGGTACTACTAGGATTAACATTCACATTTGTCATCTTTTCCACATGATAAGGAATCGATGTAGACATAAGGGTTGAATCTAAAGAAACATTTTGAGGTATCCCAGTCTTCATGGGAAACACGTTCTGAAAGAATGTAGCATCGCGAAATTCAACTATAGTATTCGCATCTATGCTTGGAATTTCTTATTTAATAACCAAAAATCTCATAGCATAAGATGTTTCCACATAGACTAGAAAGACCACATCATCAGTCTTAGGACCTAGTTTTTTCCTCTTATGTTCATGGACTAGAACTTTTGCAAGTAGCCCCACACTCGGAAGTATTTTAGACTTAGTTTCCTGCTTTTCCAGAATTCAAATGGAGTGCTTTCTTTATGTTTCAGGGGAATTCTATTCAGAATATAGCAACCCGTATTCAAAGCTTCCCCCAACATGTACTTCGGCAGTCCAGAATTCAAAAGCAGACTGTTAATCATGTCTATAAATGTTCTATTCTTTTGCTCAGCTATCCCATTCGAAGCAGGAGAATAAAGGGTAGTTTCTTCATGAACTATGCCGAAATTCCGGTAGTATTCATGAAATGGGTTGGACCCATATTCTCCACCCCTATCTGACCTTAACCGTTTAAGTTTTCTACTCGTTTATATTTCGGCTTCATTTTTGAACGTAATAAACTTTTCTAGTGTTTCATCTTTATGTTTTAATAAATAGACATAACTGTACCCACTGCTATTATCTATAAAGGTGATAAAGTATTTTTTATTATCTTTTGTTAAGACCCTATTGAACTCACAAATATCTGTGTGCACTAAGGCAAGAATTTCAATTTGCCTTTCAATCGAGTGGTAAGGTTTTCTAACTTGCTTAGCTTCAGCA